>PYFS01000431.1:0-62223 GCA_003671545.1 Ophiognomonia clavigignenti-juglandacearum | reverse complement strand
CCTAACCCTAACCCTAACCCTAACCCTAACCCTAACCCTAACCCTAACCCTAACCCTAACCCTAACCCTAACCCTAACCCTAACCCTAACCCTAACCCTAACCCTAACCCTAACCCTAACCCTAACCCTTCCGAAATAATAAAATATAATAGCGAATTTAATTATAAAGGTTTGGTGGCCGTCAATTATTATAATCAAAGGAGCCCTGTAACGGTATAAGATAAAATTTATAAAAAAGTCCGTGATTTCTTTAACGGTTAAGCTAGGCTTTACGGTAGCTTTAATCCAACCCATTAAATCGTCTCTTACTTTAAATAAAAGATAAATCTTCCTTCTTAAGCTTAAAATATATTGCTAATTTATATAAATCTTTATTTAAAGCTAATTAGGGCAAATAAAAATTATGTTTTCGCTAAAAATCTTATTATCGATTTAAAAGCAAATAAGATATATACGATATATATTTTCGATCTTTATATACTAGCTTTTCTAATAATATAATATTCTCATTCGATAATAGATCGCCTTTCGGCTATAATGCCCAAATTAATTATAATATTCGCGAATAATCTAGCGTCGTAATTCTAGATTATCTATTATATATCTTCTTTAAAAATCCCGCCGTAAATCTAATCGATATTATAAATAACTATTAATAACCTAATATTTAATTGCCGCTAATCGGAAATATGCTTTTTACGAAAGATTTATTTCAAAATTTAAAAAAGCATAACTAATTTCCGATATATAAGCTAACTTTTTTAAATCTTTGGTTTAGAAAAGCTTTAAATTTAATAATATATCGTATAAGGTCTTAGCAATAAGCTTAATTAGAATATTGAATTAAGTATTAATCTAATTTTTAATATTTTCCTCCGCTTCTTTTTTATTGACGTTGGCTTAAATAATAAATTTACGAGAAAAAGAATTAATTACCGAATTCTTTTTGTTTAAAATATAGCGGATTATAAAATCGAATATTCGGATTACGCTTAGCTAATAAATGATTAAAGCTTTTGGCATATCGGTATTAAATTTTTTTAATTATTAAATAAAAATATTATTATTAATTTCTAAAAAGAAATATATACCGTATAACCAATAACGAAATTTCCGGATATAATAAAAAATATTTTTAACTTCTTTTTTTATCTAATTATAGCCTTTTTCGGCTTTTGACTATATGCCACTTTTATATCGGATTAGATATCGTCGTTCTTTAATATAATAAAAAAGTGCTTTACGTTATCTTTTAAATTTAATATCAAATATCAAAATAATTTCATTTACCGAATAATCGATATTTACCAAAATTAGCTTCGAAATAATTAAAGTTTTAATCTTATTTATAACGGCCTGTTAATCGGGGCTTTATTAGAATTTAGCACCTTTCTTTGTAAAATTTATAAAAAGGCGTTTAATAATAGCAATTTTCTTATGTTACCCGCGATAGAAATTATATAAATTTTAAAAATTTCTAATTTCGCTAACATTAATATAAAAAAGCTATTCAACAATCTTCTTAACCTTATCGTCTATCGGTATTCGCTTAATTAAGTTATAAATATAATTTAAAATATCTACCTTTTTATAACACTATTAAGACTTAATAGCAATAATAATCCCACCGGCTAATTCAATATTATATAAGATTTTATCAATATTAATCAAATATTCCAGGATAAATCGATGAATATTAAGCAATTTAGCAACCTTTTGACCGTTATAATCGGTTTTAGGGCTTTTGATTAATATATCATCAACGAAAAGCCGGCATACCATTAAGATCAAATTATAAAATAACCTATTAACGATCCTTTAAAATTAAGCCATTAAATTAATAATACTTTAAAAAAGCGTATATTCGAAAAAGGCCTAATAAAATTAAAATCGTCGTTAAATCTTTATTAATTAAATATAATATTATTTGGTTATATCTTAAAAAGAAATCTAAAAACGAGAGAATTTTATATATACCAAAATCTTTAATAAATTCGTCGGTGTTTAAAAGGATTTAGGCATCTCTGATCGTCATATAATTGTAATTTTAGTTATTATTAATAAAGCGATATTTGCCGTTTTTCTTTTTTATAAAAAACTAGCGATTTCGGTAAGCGTTATACGATTTTTCTAAAATACCTCGTTTAATTCGTATACGAAATATATCGTTAGCTACCGTTCTTAAAGCCTTTAGAATAATATTATTTCGGTTTTGAAAAGCGTTATATTGAATAATATAAATAATTTAAAGCGGTGCGATATCTTTATTAAATATACCGATATATTGCTATTCCCACTTTAACGCCGCTTTATAATAAGAAATAATATATCTAAATAGCTAACGCTTTTAATTAAATAAAGTTATATAATTATCGATTATTATCGTAGCTAAACGGTCGTTTATAAGCCTTTCGCCAATAGGTATAGCTGAGAATTTTAGCTTGACGAAAGGGTTATAGATATTAGGTAGGGAAATTTAAGATAAGTTTGCAATCTCTTTTTCATAGCGTTATTTCTAATTAATATTCCTTTTTAGGACGGACCTATCGGAACGAGCATTATCAATTAAACGTACTTTATCGGCTATTTTCTTATATATACCGTTCAATCAAAGAAAAACATAATTTAATTCTTTTTTACCCTTTATTAAAGCCCGATTAAAAAGAGCTAAGCTTAGCTTATTTATCTCGGTATAAATAAATAATAAAAGCGGATTTAATAAAACATTTATAAAGATTAGCTTATCCTACCCCTTATTTTTAGAAATCAATTTTTGATATATATCGCTTATTAAAATCTAAATATATTATCACTCTCTTTTTATCTTAGAATTGCTTAAAAATATCCTTCGGGATTTGAAATTATAATAAATTTTAAAATTATTTTGGCGGTACGAAATCGATTATCCTTAGATTTTAATATATTTGATCAGAATCTAAAGCTAATTTCCCGATATTTTAGATGTAAAAGGAGATTAGTTCTTATTGCCCAAAATATAAACAAATCGATCAATGCTAAATAATAATTTAGCTATTAGCCCATTTTCTATTTTCTTAAATTAATAGCTAATTATTAAGAAGAAAAGTATGCTAAAAATGATATTGGATATAATATCATCAACGTTATTATTAATAACGAATATAATAAATAAAAGATTAATACCATCGATATAAATCGGGCATTTTATTATACCGACGATCTTAACAATACCATTATTATAGAAAATGGAATTAATATTTTTAATGCTGATTATTTAAAGCTGGTTTTTTTTAATATATAATAAAGGGATAATATTAAATTTAGCCCTAATATCTATCAACGTATTGGAAAGCTTATTCGTCGGGGCTTCTATATAAATATTAAAGTACGGCGACGAGCTTATATTTCGCTTTATAATGCTAAACGCTTAAATATTTAATTTAATGTTATTTAAATTTAAATAGCTGCCGAATATAAAGATTTAAAAGGGATTATAGCTTGACGGCGTTAGGATAATATTTAATTATTCCCCGTTATATTAAATTATTTTTAAGCGTAATAGCTTATCCGTAAAAATTAATTTTTTTCCCAAAATATATTAAATGCTTAAATTCTTTAAATTTAAATATTTTATACTTTAATCGGAGATATTAGCTTTATAGAAAGATGCTAATATATTCGGATATATTTAGAAAATATTAACGGAAGGGTTCGCTAAGCGATTAATTAGTAATACCCCCTTTTTCATTTCGACGATAATGGTCTTAATGCCTTTGCTCTTATTATAAGCCTATATAATAACCTAGATAATTGATTGGTTGATTTTATCGATTTAGAATAAATCTTTATTAGATATATTCGTCTTCTTTTAAAGAAAAAGCCGAGCGACTTTCTAAATAAAAATTAAAACTAAAAACGCTTTAACTTTTTTATTTAGCTTAATTAAAGCTCGAGGCCAGCCTCGGCGGACGGGTAGGTTAGCGGCGGAAAATAAAACAAATATAACCTCTATAATTTCCGGATCGGGAATTCCCGTTATAATATTTAAAACAGCCATATATTTAATTTTAATAAAATATAAGGAACGATTTAAACCAGGCATAACTAATTTAAATATCCTTTAATTAAAATTAATTATATCTTTTATTAAGATTTCCGGGGGTATAAAAGAATTACTTAATCTTATCCTTTTATTACTAGCCAAAGCATTTAAATCCATTACTTTAGCTTCTTTAATATAAAGGTTCCGAACCACCTAAGGATTATACCTAATATAAAAGCTAATAATAACCTTATTCGAATTCAGCTATAATGAAAAATAATTAATCCGCTTATTTTTAAAAGCGGCTAAATAAAGATTATTAATAATAAAGCCGATATTAAATTTAGCTTTACCCGTTTTACGAAGATTCTTAATTACTTATTCCTTATAGCGTTTTATTACGAGCTTAACGATATGGTTTTGGAATAGAAGGGCTAATTGTCCAAAAGCGTATTTAATAATGCCACCGGGTTTATTATATTATAATCGGATTATATCGGGGTTTAAAATTTCGTCGACGTTTATTTCGATCTTTTCCTTAATTCCTAGCTTTTAATTAACGCTTTAAATTCTATTAATATGTAAAAATCTATAAGCAATTATTTCGTTTAATTAGGGATAATTTAAAATATTATAATCAGAGCTACCGCAGCTATAGCAAATTAAAAGAATCCCGTCTTTATAAATAATGGCGGTAATATTAACGAATTCGTTTATCTGGAAAGCCATTTCCTTATCCTACCTTTAAAAAGTATTTAAATTTAAAGTAATATAAATTTGATTATAAGCATAACCTTTAGTACGAAGGGTTATTTTTTTCATAACATCCTTTATTTTGATTCTTTAATTAACTATAATATTTTCGAATATCTTTTATATATATAGCTTTATATATTCGAATTATTCGGTTAAATTATCGATGGCAGCTTTTTTAGCTACTGCTATTTTGATTTTTTAAATGTTATTCGGAGCTTTCCGGAATAAAGCTTTTGTTAAAGTAGCCTAAAGATTAAAAGGCTATAAAGCGATTTTGGTTACCGGCGTAAACCGAATTAAACGATTTGTAATAGATTCGGGGTTCTAACCAAAATTAATATCTTGATCAAAGCTACGTATAGACGTACGAAGCTATAATCGAATTAAATCGATATCTATTATAGATTCTTAGAGGGAATATTCGGTCTCGCTTCGTAAGCCCAAGATACGCTTATCCAATTAACGTTTATCAATTATATTTTTAGCCGCCTCGCGAACCTTAGGAAATAACTCGGATTAAAGACCTTTTTTAAATTCGAAAATTCTATAACCTATTTAAATAAACCGCTTTTTTTATTTAATATTTAAGTTATTATAGAATTCGCGAGCTTAATAAAGAAGCTAATCAAACCCTTTTTAAAAATTAATTATATATATATATTAATTATAAGCAAAAGCGAAAAATATTATTATCTCGGGCTTCTTCGGATAATAATTTCGCATTAACGTTATTAGCCGGTCGCTAATAAAGAAATTATATTAATTATTATAAAGGATAAAAATATCTTTTAGACGGGCCTAAGCATCCTTCTAATCCGTATAATATTACAAAACCTTTTTAACCTTAATGCCCAAAGCTATATCGGTAATCTATTGCTATAAAACTAAAATTAGGTCTTTATTATTAAAATAAAGGCGACGTTTAATAACGTCAACCTTTAAAAGAAATTCGGTAATATTATAACTATTAAAAAGGTGGGCTAATTCGTTCGTAAAGATCTCCCGAATTATACGCGAATTCTTAATAGCTTTATTTAAAGCTTCGGCTATATAAGCGTTAAATAACGAATAAGCCTGGGTGAAATATCTAATAGATTAGCTTTTAACTAAATATCGGTTATAAGAAAGGATAAAGGTATCATTATTATTTTCGTCCTTTTCGTAATTAATAAAAGGGTATTAAAAAGGTAGGTCTTCCGTAGATAAGATATTTTTCCTATTAAAGGAAAATCCTTTAATATCGGCCAAAATAATATTAGATAGCTTAAGCTATTTCCGGCTAAAGAGATCGTCGGCGATTTCGGGGATTTTCTGATTAGATATAGCGTAGAAGGGTAAAAAGTAAAATGCAAAAAATTATATAAAATTCGCGAAAATAATATTTTTGGTATTAAAGCTTTTTTTTAAACGAAGATATTCGAATAAAGGAATAAATAAAAATCTAAAAAAATAAGCAAAGCTTATAAAAATCGGTATATAAATATATCTAATTAGCGAAGATATAAGGTCGAATTATTAGGTATATAAAGAAGGGTTACTAACGGTATAAAATTATAATTTTCCGAAAATAGTAAAAAGAGAAAAAAGGGGGAAAGCGTCTTTCGAAAAATAACCTAACACTTAATCTTCTTTTATATTACTTTGATTAAAATCATAGCTAATTATTAGCTTTTATATCTTTACCGTTTCAATATTCCGTAAAATTCCAAAATAACGATCCTCTTTCTTTTATATATAAAAGTTTTTTAATTTAAAAGCTTTATATAATTTTAAATTTTTATAAGGTTTCCGTAAAGTTTATATTCCTCGATATATTATACCCATAATAAATATAAAAAGCAAACCCGGAATTCGCTTATTTCCGATTAAAAGGATTAGGTTTGTTAGAATTTATATCTAACTTCTTTTTTTCCCGTTAAATCGGCGGCGTAATCTTTATAGCCTATACCTTCGTAATTCTTTAAAATCCATCCTATACTACGGTAAATATACGCTATATCTTTAAACGATCTCGATAAATAGTATTGCGTTAGATATACTCTTTAATCCATAAAAGCTATCCCAAACCATAATAAATCCGCGTTATATTCCTAAATTACTGAAAGCAATATATCTATCCTGTATATCGGATAATTATCGTTATATATATATTATTTTAATTAAATACGGGATTATGCCGGAAAATCGTTAAAACGCCGAGAAAAGGCGAAATGAATATAATGCGAAAAAAAGGTAATTATCGCGGGAATAATAAATTAAGGAAAACACCAAACGCTAATTTAAAAAAGAGGATATCTAAAAAGCCTAATATAAAGATATAGCTACCGAATTATCAAAGAGAGCTCTATAATAAGCTATATAAAGGAAATAAATATAGGTTATAAATCTATAAAACAATACTCCGGCTCGAGGGACTAATGAACTAAAGTATAGCTAATAGGACTTACGCAATAGATTCGCTAAAAGATATTATTAACGTTTAATTTAACGGCGCTATTAAAGCTAGTAAAAAGAATCGGAATCGAGGTATATATAAGCTTAAAAATATATAAAAATCGTAATTTGAAATAATTATATTTTAATTAGAGTTGGGGTATTAAAATTAGATTATAAGAACGAAAAAAAGAAAATAGATGCTAAAACTAAAATTGAGGCCTAAGAAGAAAATCACCGTTTTAACTGCTTTATACCCGTAATCCTACTCTAATCAAAACCCAAAACACCCTATCCCCACCCCCTAAATACTCCCTCTACACTTTGCCCTAGTATAATGGTGAAATTAAATAGAATATCGCGATAATCTATTTAATTTTACTATATTAATAAATAAAATATCGCGATAATCTCCTTTTTTCAAATTTCCTATATTTTATATATAAATAAAGAATAATTTCACCGAATAAAAATATAGAATATCGCGATATTTGATTTATTAATACGGTGAAATTAAATAGATTATCGCGATAATCTATTTAACTTTATTATATTAATAAATAGAATATCGCGACAATCTCGGTTTTTCAAACTTTCTATATTTTATAGATATATAAAGAATAATTTCACCTTATTAGAATATAGAATATCGCGATATTTGAATTTTTAATACAGTGAAATTAAATAGAATATCGCGATAATCTCGTTTTTTCAAATTTTCTATATTTTATATATATTTAAAGAATAATTTCACTTAATTAAAATATAGAATATCGCGATATTTGATTTATTAATACGGTGAAATTAAATAGATTATCGCGATAATCTATTTAACTCTACTATATTAATAAATAGAATATCGCGATAATCTTGGTTTTTCAGATTTCCTATATTTTATATATATATAAAGAATAATATCACCGAATAAAAATATAGAATATCGCGATATTTGAATTATTAATATAGTGAAACTAAATAGATTATCGCGATAATCTATTTAACTCTACTATATTAATAAATAGAATATCGCGATAATCTTAATTTTTCAAATTTCATATATTTTATATATATATAAAGAATAATTTCATTTAATTAAAATATAGAATATCGCGATATTTCATTTATTAATATAGTGAAATTAAATAGATTATCGCGATAATCTATTTAACTTTATTATATTAATAAATAGAATATCGCGATAATCTCGGTTTTTCAAACTTTCTATATTTTATATATATATAAAGAATAATTTCACCTTGTTAAAATATAGAATATCGCGATATTTGAATTTTTAATACGGTGAAATTAAATAGAATATCGCGATAATCTATTTAACTTTACTATATTAATAAATAGAATATAGCGATAATCTCGGTTTTTCAAATTTTCTATATTTTATATATATTTAAAGAATAATTTCACTTAATTAAAATATAGAATATCGCGATATTTAATTTATTAATATAGTGAAATTAAATAGATTATCGCGATAATCTATTTAACTCTACTATATTAGTAAATAGAATATCGCGATAATCTCGGTTTTTCAAATTTCCTATACTTTATATATATATATAAAATAATTTCACTTAATTAAAATATAGAATATCGCGATATTTGAATTATTAATATAGTGAATTTAAATAGAATATCGCGATAATCTATTTAACTTTATTATATTAATAAATTAAATATCGCGATAATCTCGATTTTTCAAATTTCCTATATTTTATATATATATAAAAATTAATTTTATTTAATTAAAATAGAAAATATCGCGATATTTGAATTATTAATATAGTGAAATTAAATAGAATATCGCGATAATCTCGGTTTTTGAAATTTTCTATATTTTATATATATATAAAGAATAATTTCACCTTGTTAGAATATAGAATATCGCGATAATCTATTTCACTTTATTATATTAATAAATAGAATATCGCGATAATCTTAATTTTTCAAATTTCCTATATTTTATATATATATAAAGAATAATTTCATTTAATTAAAATATAGATTATCGCGATAATCTATTTCACTTTATTATATTAATAAATAGAATATCGCGATAATCTCGGTTTTTCAAATTTTATATATTTTATATATATATAAAGAATAATTTTATTTAATTAAAATATAGAATATCGCGATATTTGAATTATTAATACGGTGAAATTAAATAGAATATCGCGATAATCTATTTAACTCTATTATATTAGTAAATAGAATATCGCGATAATCTCGATTTTTGAAATTTCCTATATTTTATATATATATAAGGAATAATTTCATTTAATTAGAATATAGAATATCGCGATATTCTATTTAAGTCTACTATATTAATAAATAGAATATTGCGATAATCTAGGTTTTTCAGATTTCTTATATTTCTAATATTTATAAGAATTAACCTCACTATATATGAAAATAGAATATCGCGATGATTTTATTAATTTCATTATATTAATAATTAATAATGATTTCTAACTACCATTTTCCACTATATAAAAGGGCGACGATTTCTAGGCAGCTTAAACGAACTATATTATCTTTTTAAATTTATAATCTCGAGATAAACCTATAGCCGACTGCGGTGCTTATTGCTAGTAATAGACTCTGTATTTAGAAATTAAATACAGCTATTTGTGAATACGCTGCATTTTTCGTATTTTGGTGATGAATACGGTGTATTTATAGGTACCCACTTTGGTATATACCGGCATTACTTCTCTCGGGCTTATAATCAAAGCCCATTGCCCTAGATCGCTACCCAAATCGCTACCTAGATCGGATAATTTAGGATTATATGGAAAGTCGTCCTTTAGCGGTGTAATGGCGGTACCTGGTGATATCTAGTAGTTGGAAATTCAGAATACGTAGACCCACTTATTACTGTATTAGGAAGGTAGTGGCACAATCGAATACACGATACACGTATTCGTATTGGATAGGAGCAAGGATATTTGTATTCTATTCATGAATACACTGTATCGTCCAACACTACTCATCGCTGATCTCGGACGAGCCACGGTGTGCCTGCCCGTATTCTTGTACAAAGTCGGGCAAATACGGCGAAATGAAACGGATAACAAGGGACGGGTCAAGAGATTGTGAATTTACTGGAGTTCCCCGCCTATTGAGGGCTTCAGCATGCATCCGATTGGCAAGAGCTTTGTACTCCCTGTTGATGGAGGTGGACCGTCGTCGGTCTCCTTCTATCCGACCCGAGAGTTGTCGCCATATGCTGATAGATCGGCGGGGCGGCGTAGGAGTCAAGAAGAGAGAGACGAGAGGCGTGCGCACTCTCAAGCTCGTGCTGACAAGTAGAGTCGGTAGGAGGGCATAGAAGCAGTCCTCCTAGTCGTTAACGAGCCGCGACCGATCTAGAGTTTCTTTGTTTAAGGAGACACTCGTGTCAAAGGAGACAGACGTTATCAGCTAGTCGAATGAGAAGCGGCTGAGATGGTTCACAATGGCAACCGCTCCTGTCTTCGCGCATGGTGACGCGTTCATTGAGCTGTTCACGCTACTGTCGTTGGGATCGTCCAGGCGAGTTCTGCCTCTGAGGATGTGGCCCACAAGCAAGAACAACGATGCAAGTGAATAGCATGGTCCTCGCCATGGTGCGGCCATTCCACGGCATTGCACAGGAAAACTTCTCGGGCAACATCACCGTGACCCTGACGCCTGACCTCACCAAATTTGGCTCCACTGTCATCATGAACGTAGACACCCGTAAACTCGCCCCGCAGTACCACCGCCACGCGTTTGACACGGGAGCCGGGCCGCGACCGCCAAAGCGATCGGCGTGACGGAGATGAGCTCGGCATCAGAGAGAGCGAGTCTAGATGTGGACGAGCTTGATAATGGCGACGTCTCACTTTTCTTGCGGCTCGTTATGCGGTGGAGACTCAACGACCTTGCAACTCACAAAGACCGACACCACTTGCCCTACTCACAACTTCGAGACGCACATGCGGCGAAATCCTTCGAGGTGTTCTTCGGACCACGGATTGTATAAGACTGCCTCTATTCTGTGCACGACATGGACGTTCCAGTCTCGATGGCGCTGCCTGTGATGTCATCCCGGGCATCTTTGGTCATATTGATAGCCACGGCACATTGCTGCATCTGTTGACAAACTGCGCGGGCCTGGGGCGGTCGGTGACCTGCAGCACGGTGCCCACTGGGACTCCAGGGAAAAATCCCCACATTCCCTACACATTCCGCCGTCGGTGACGCAGCTGAGAGATCTCTGGTCTGTGATGGGATTGTTAGCGCGGAGATCCCACAACGAAGGGCATAGAAAGAAAGGGGGGGGGGGGCGTGCCTGGTCAAGTCGATACATCCCTTCACCCACCGCGCGCGCCACGCAGCCAAGGCACCTCCTTCACAGAACCTCATATTGCCCTTCGCTCACAACATCCAGGTACACCAGGATATTATCCAGCAGCACCGAATGCCGCCCCATCTTCAACCAATACCTTAGATGCGTCTTCAGCATCTTCTTCATGTCGTCCATCATCTTCTGCCGCCTCTTCTGCCGCCTCTTCTGCGTGCGTATCGTCGCGGGCCACTGGCCCCAGTGTCTGTCGGTGGTTGATCCCGCCAGTCATACATTGGCACCCTTCCACGAAGTCTTGGCGCGGAATCGGTGCTTTTTGCGCTGACATAGTCGATCACTGGCTGTGTGCACTCTATTTGACGGGGGAAAGTCCCAGTCGGCGTGACCATCGGATCTCGGCCAGGGCGCCAGTCCTCTGCGGCTGTTGCATAATAAACGGGATTCTTTCGGGCTTCCGCGTGAGTATTTCGGCTTCGGCTTATCACCTGGACGACGCTGAGTTGGACGTGGATGGGACGAGGACGACGCGGTGGATGCAGTTGTTGTTGGCACGGGGCATTCGAAGCACGTGGTTCCGAGGCTGACGCTCGCGGTTGAAGAGACGAGCAGGTCGGCCACGGGGCAGGATGCGCTCTGTTAGGCAAGATCAGACGGGAAAGGAGCGCAAAGGAACTCGCCTCCCGACAACAGCAACTTCACCCTACTGTGCCGTCAAGCGCCAGCGTTGGAGCAAGCCACGCTGCCAACGCACAGCCAAGGCCGCCAACATCTGCTCGAAAGTGCAAGGCGTCCGCGGAAAACCACCATCTCCAGAAGAAAGAAAGGTTAGTCGTAATGTACGGGCCTCCAACACTTTCAATAGCTCTCCCAAAGCAGTCGCAGACGCCCACAACCCCAAAAGAGGAGGATGCACGACGTGGTGTACGAGCATGCCCCACGACCTCTACAAGTCTCTCAGAGCCACTATAGAAGCTCAATGTGATGCCGGACATCACTAGCCAATAAATGCATCAGGATATCAGCCACGGGCCGGTTGATTCTGAAAGGATTCGGGTGCGGCAGGTAGAACGGTGTTGGAAGAACTCTGGAAAGGCATACGTAAATGTTGGAGGAGCTTATATATGGGCCGGCTGGTATTGGAGGAACTCTAAAACGACCGCGGCCCTGGGCAAAGGGTTGGAGGATTTCGACTACGGCCTAGAGCTTGACCCGACCGCCTAATGTAACGATGCTGATAGAAGGGAGTATTATGGCGTTGGACTATATAATCGGAAGCAGAGGACGGATTTTCTTGGTCGGGCGACTTGGGCGGCGTTTTCGATAGCTGTTCGAATACTGTTGGCGAATTAGCTATTGTGAACTTCTCAAGCGGATCATAAAAACTTAACGTGAACCTGCGCCGAGCCAAGGACATACCGAAACAGGAATAATACTCTAGTTCCAACACTAGGCCACCTCTTTGTAAAGACCAGACGCAAATCTGCGTCAAGGCAAGAGCGGCGGTCCCTCCTGAATGCTATATGTGGTGTTGTCCGAGCCTTTTCCCATCCTCTTCTAAGGTGTGTCGGTAAGTCAATGACTTGCCCAGAGCACGTCTTTGGCGACAGTTCGTTCGAGGCATCGGTGCTTGGCAATACAGAGAGGACCGCAGGACGGCACGACAACACAACGGTGGCTTGCTGAAGGCCTTGTGATGGGCGGGAGCCCTAATCGAACGGTCACACATCGAGAAGGACGAGAAGGCAAGTGGGTAGGCGTCGGTGATCCGTTCACGAGCGCGGCAGGCGCGGCGGGCGATTCGAGGATAGCAGATTGGAAGAGTCTGAGGCGATCGAGAGTTGAGAGGACGACTTTCAAGGGGATCTCTGCGCGGTGGAGGAAGAAAGATGTAGGTGGGCTGACGGCGTCCATCAGAGAGGTTTGGAAAGAGGCCAGCGAAGGCATAATGACAATGGATGGAAACTTCAGGTGAACGATGCGGCGGCTGGGACTTTCGAACGACGTGCAGGCTGTCTGTAACCATCTTGGTGTCGGGAGACAGAAGTGAAGGTCGAAATGTCGGATGGAAGAGTCTTGAAGGAGGGACGGGCGTGATGCGAGACGTAAGCGGTCTAGCGGCTAGGATCAACCCGCTAGACCGCGTGGGAGTTCAGTGGGTGCCTGGGGAGGCTGATGCTGACAGGGATCAGTCTCCGAAAATTTGGCCAATGGTCTTACACGATTTTCCCCCAGACTACGGCCCGGCCCGACGCAGGGATCACCCCACTAAGCATACCCTGCCACTCACGGCCCGACGTCCTCTTCCACAAACCTTCCCATGATTTGACACGATGCTGGATTCATGTCCATACTGTTTGTGGGTCTATGGCAGATCGCATTACAGGTCTGATGGTGGGAAATATAAGTGGGACAACATCTTGTAGCAGGATAGAAAACTATTATAACACAGGGTGGAAGGTCGAGCTTGAGGTGCACCAAATCTGCAGGCACTATGCCACTATCAGACAATGGCATGTAGTTCACCACCAGCCAGGTATGACTACCAAGCAGGCATGGAGCGAGAACACGTCTCAAGCGAAAATTTGCGTGCTGGGGAACGCTCGAGTGGGAAATGTGCACCACTCGTAAACCATCTGCAAAGTGTGACTGTCTGAGCAAGGGGCTTCAGGCCAACTGAGACGAAGACTTTGAGCTGGTGGACCAACAGACTCGAGGTCCAAACCAGAAAGCAGCACCAAGTTGTAGTTCCCCGCTGGTGAGGTGTCAGTGGGAAGGGCCGGGGGGGGGGAGTGCGAAGTGCAACGCTGCGCAAGTGCGGGTCAGCCAAGCACGAGCGTAGAGTCCATTAAGACAGCACAATCACTGCTGAATCTTGTGCGCCGGCTCCAAGCTCAAGATCCAACGAGGGACGATGCGAAACCACAAAAATCGAGTAGAGAATTGTTCCGGTCAACGCCACACACGGGAGTCCGCCCACGAATCTGGGATTCAGGCTGACGCAGATGCCCAAGGCTGAGTGGCAAGTCTCATGCGCGCCCGTGCAGAGGGGATGAGGCGGGAAAGAGCCAGCAGCTGTAGAGCCCTCAGAGATATTCACGTGCAGCGTCAGTCACAAGCCATTTTAAGCCAAGCCAAAGGGTCTGTCTTATACTTGCCCAGAAATGGACCGGACGATGGCTCGTGAAGATATTAGCTTACAACCTGTTCACTTCGCTGGGATTCGGGGAGTGGGTAGGGGGGTGATGATCGAAATCCATTGAATTACGGGTCGAATAAAGCGGGGCCGGAGTCAGACGCCGGATCCGAATAATCCGGAGCCGGTTCGCGCCACCCGGGAGGTCGGAGGATATATCGGAGGAGACCGAACAAGGCCAAACATAATGGTTGTGGGACCATTTGATCACGAATTCCCAAGATTTATAAGTGTAACATGGCTTGTAAGGGGCTTGCCCACGAAATTGGTGGCTTCTCGCTTGTGTTGAAACGTCCAGATCGTGACTTGGACTCGCAAACCGCTGGCCCTGGCTTGACTTATGGCAAACGCCGTACACATTGCTGCGTTGCGTATAAATAGTTCAGCTGACAGCCCCTGTCTAGCCCCGAGTTTTAAGTTGGATATGGTATCTACGTCGCCTGGGTGCATTTCGTACGACTGCCATCTAGTGGGTCATGGGACCCACTGACATGCAGTCCACTCCACCGACTCTTCCTCTTACAGCGGCCTTTATCTTCGGCCTGGAACAGAATTCGATTGGCGTGATAGCAGGGTCTGCATGGCATCATGAACAGATACCCACTCCGATACTGGACCGATAGACATTGCGATTGATTATGCCGGCCGCGCGGCCAATACAACTGAAGCCCATCATAAGCACACAGCACGACATGCGGAGATGGCCATAAAGGGAATTTGAACCGCGGCAACCCCATGAATTGGGTAAGAAGAACGTGGGTTAGTGAGTTCTCGACCACGGGCAATGGATAAATCTCATTCCCCTCAGCGATGGTCTCAATTATTAAAGCCACAGCTTCGATCCGTGAATTTGCAGTTCCAAGCTATGGCCAGCCCATCCCATTTTTGAGCATCTCCAGCCCTGAAAATGGCTACCGTCAATGAAAAGTCGGTGGGGAACGACACCATCGAGCCGCTCCGTACAGCCGATGTGGGTAACCTCCCTCCATGGATACCCTCTTGTCAAGAACATGTCACTGATCAGGATGAACCAGACTCGCGATGACATGGACTTGAAAGTTTCTGTGGAGGAGATCGCCAGGGACTTGGAGGCAACCGTTGAAGAGGTTCTGGAAGCCCAGGAAGCCGCACGAGCTCTGAGCCTGGAGGAAACCAAACAACTTGCCGAGCAGCTCATTCATACCCATGGCACCGACCCAAACTTCCCCTCGGCCGCCTTGGAGCATCTCAAAGAGTTCGTCGAGAACAGCGATCACTTTGAGAAGCCCGACGAGCACGCCCGCAGCATCCGCGAGGCCAAGATCAAGGTCGCCCTCCTCACAACCAACAGTCCCTACGCCGAAGTGCGCGCCGTGGTCGACGCGCACGATGACCCTTCCATGCCCGTGAGCACGATCCGGGCGTGGGTGATTGGCATGGGCTTTGTGGTTCTGGTTGCTTTCGTCAACCAGATGTTCATGGTGCGCCAGCCCAGCATCACTCTGGGCCACACCGTCGTCCAGCTGCTGGCCTTTCCCCTTGGCAAGGCCGCCGAGAGATTCCTGCCGGATGTGGGCTTTACGCTCTTTGGGATCCGCCATAGCCTGAATCCGGGCCGCTTCAACCAGAAGGAGCACATGCTCATCTCCATCATGGCGAGTGTTGGTTCGACGATGCCGAGCTCGCGATATATCATCTTCACTCAGTGGATGGACAAGTACTTTGGGCAGAAGTACGCCAAGTCCTTTGCGTACCAGATTCTGCTGGCCTTGTCCACTAACTTGATGGGCTACGGCATCGCTGGGATGTCGAGGAGGTTCTTGGTGTACCCTTCCTTCTGTCTGTACCCACGGTCTCTGGTGACCATTGCGCTCAACAAAGCGTTGCACAACGGTGAGTCTAGATCTGGTCCCTGACCGCATTTGCGTATACTGACGCCTTTCTGTGACATCGGTAGAGGCCAATTATCCTGTATCGGGACCCTTCAAGAGGATCTTCAACATTTCGCAGTACCGGCTGTTTGCTGTAGCATTCGCCTGCATGTTTGTGTATTTCTGGTTCCCGGACTACATCTTCACCGCCCTCAGCGTCTTCAACTGGATCGCCTGGATTGCACCAAACAACTTCACCCTGGCCACCATCACTGGCATGAACAAAGGCCTAGGCTTCAATCCATTGCCCACCTTTGACTGGAACATCATTTCGCACTACATCGATCCGCTCGTCATTCCCTTCAGCGTCACCGTCAACATCCTCTTCGGCACCTTTCTCGGAGGTCTTGTCATTATCGGAATGTACTACACTAACGCATACAACACCGGCTACCTGCCCATCAACTCGAACAGCATGTTCAATCACTTTGGAAAGTCCTACAACGTGTCGGCGATCTTGGACGATCGCAGTTGGCTGGACGAAGCCAAATACCAGGAATACTCCCCCGTGTTCGTGTCCGCCGCCTGGATCTGCAGCTATTGGTTCTTTTTCGCTGTCTACGCCGCAACCATCTCATATGCCTACCTCTACCACAGGCACGACATCTCCCTCGGCTTCCGAAGCCTGAAGAAGAGCTTCAAGAAGGGATTCCGCGCCAACGATGACTTCACTGACGTCCATAGCAGGCTCATGCGCTCTTACACTGAAGGTAAGGTCTACATGCGTCCCGGGATGCTGTTTTGGCTCAACGCTCCAGCTGACTGCATATCACAGTTCCCGAGTGGTGGTACGCGATTCTAAACATCGTCTCGATCGGTCTAGCATGTGCTGCTATCGCAGCCTGGCCAACATACACCAGCGTTGGTGTTGTCTTCTTTGGTCTTGCTCTTGCCATCATCTTTGTGATTCCCACTGGCATCATCAAAGCGACGACTGGTATGGAGGTCGAATTCAAGTGAGTTTCCGGTACCAAACGCAGCCTCGAAACCACCAGAACATGCTGACGTTCGTCTCATCCACAGCGTCCTCGCAGAGTTTATAGGCGGCGGCTGGCAGCCCGGTAATGCTCTGGCTATGAACTTCTTCAAGTGCTTTGGGTACGTGTCTCTTCTCGCTAGGTGTCAGTTGTCCATACCACACACTGACTGGAGGTCTTTGCAGATATGTGACCACGGCGCATGCTTTGGATTTTGCCAACGATCTGAAGCTGGCCCACTACCTCAAAATCCCTCAGCGCCACACGTTCATGGCCCAAGTTGTAGCCACCACCGTGTCTGCGTTTGTGTGCACGGGTGTCATGAACTTCCAGATCATGACTATTCCCGATCTCTGCGAGGCGTGAGTGATCTTCGGACGACCTGACCTCCACCATACTCACAGCCCAACACAAATATGCTAATCTTGTCCAACAGCGACCAGCCCAACAGGTTCACCTGCCCGGGCGTCAACACCTACTTCACCGCCGCAGTCCTCTTCGGCAGCCTCGGCGCACGCAAAGTCTTTGGCACCGGCGCGCAGTACACAGCCATGATGTCGGCGTTCCCCGTCGGCTTCGCGCTGCCCATCGTGCTGTACTTTGTTACGCGTCGCCTGCCCAAGGCGCACTGGCTTACCAAAATTCACCCCGTCATGATTCTCAGCGGCGGCATCCACTGGGCCCCCTACAACATCGCCTACATCTGGCCAGCGCTTCTGCCCGCGTGGTACAGCATGGTTTACATCCGCCGCCGGTACCTCGCGTTCTGGTCAAAGTATAACTACATCCTGTCCGCGTCGCTGTCATCGGCAATTGCGATCGCGGCGCTGGTCATTTTCTTCGCGGTGAATTATCATGGGTATGAGCTTCAGTGGTGGGGAAATGATCCGGAAGGGGGCTGTGAGGCGTCGTCGTGTGCGAGGCTGGAGCTTCCCAAGGGAGAGTACTTCGGGCCGAGGAAGGGGACTTATGTATGAATGGCCTTCAGGAGCTCGGAGATTCTGGGCAGAGTTCGACTACACCTTGCTGAGGCTACAGACGGGAGAGACCATCTCACAGGCTAGCCGTGATATTTACGTATAGCAAGAATGCTCACGCACCAGCAAGCTGGCTGGCACACTCACGGGCTGATTCAGGGGGACACAGAAAATTGGGGACCCATAGCAACTGTCGAGATGGCGGTGACAGCCGTGAGCAGCAGACACAAGCGCCGGGCAGAATCAGCAGAAGCGGACGAGTCCACTCGGCGGCAGTCAAATTTCAGGAAATGAAACACAAGCACAGGCGAACTAGGGCGTCAGCCAGCGGTAGCATAATCAAGAGCCGTCAGAACCGGTAGAAGAGCGAGTGCAAGCACAGACTGGCAAAGACATGCGTGCAGTGGGATCACTCACGGACACTGGCTAGCGATCGTAAGCTGAAAATGGCGGACACAAGCAAATCAGTGCCAAGCTGATTGATGGCAACAACCAGCGTAGGGGTAGGCCAAGTATGGTGCGACCGCCGACGGGGTGAGCATGAGCTGCCTATGAACGGCACAACCAAGCAAGACCGGTCAGGCCGCATGTGAACAGCCACGGATGGTGAGAATGGGTGTGCACACACAAGTACATGCACGATGATAGCCGGGTAGGAAGAAGCATGGACAGGAGCCGGAGCCCGGCGTTGATGGAGACGGACTGCAAAGACGGTACATTCGGGCAATACCAGGCACAAGTGGCAAAAAAAGGACCATGGAAAGACTGTGACAAAGCGCGAGCATCAGTGGGACCTTGAACATGGAGCCCTCATGATGGGTTCAAGCGGGAAACGACTGACATGCAGTGGCGAAGACAGGTGCGGGCTGAGTGATGAGGCAAGGCACACGATCATGTCGATAGAGAAGATCGTGAATTGCCCATGTCAGATAATGAGGAGAGTCACAGGCACGGGCTGGGTAGGCACCAACTTTCGGGCAGCGGCTTGCTGGTCGATGAAGAGAAAATCACGGGTACAAGCTGGAGAGAACAGGCTCAGTCTGCAGAGGTCCAAGCCAAGGCAAGAGGTGGGATAAAGAGGCATGGACACTGCCAGGTGATGATGGGTGAGAGATTTGGAGGCGGCATGCTCGCGCATTCGGAAACAGGCACCGGTACAGCCTGCGAAATTGGGCACGGGCACGGGCTCGGACTGGCTAGCGCAGATGGGCGCAGGTGGACACAGGTGAACACAGGTGTGAAATGGACCGGTCGGTCATAGCAGGTGCTGGTGAACAGATACGGACATGAGTTGGTCATGATGGAGAGGATCGCAGTCGGAGGATAACACACACGAGCTGGTGGGAACGGGAACAGCACAACAGGGCGATACGGGCGCAGACTGCTGATAATGGGAGGATCACCACCGGGCTTTGACAGCATGACGGGGCGATAACGGGCGCGAGCTGGTGATGATGATAGGATCATAATCGGTTGACGATGGGCATAAGCTGGAGATGATGAGGGGATCACAACCGGGCGATGAGTCGATGACGGGCATGAGCTGGGGGTATTGAAAGATCGCAATGAAGCAATGATGGGCACGAGCCGGTGGTGATCGGGAACAACACAACCGGGCGATGATGGGCGCGAGCTGGAGAGTCAGAAGAGATTAGTTAGAAGTACTGGGAAAAGGATGGAAGGACTGCCATGAGCAAAACGTGCGCAGGTGGTTCTGAAGAGATCCGGAGTAGCAAAGACAGGAGACGGCCTGACGACGCTCCGCTCGTCATTGACATGAACGGCCAAAAGGGATGAATGATAGTCATGAAGATGGTGATCAGGGCACACTTGCGATGGAAGCAGGTCTACCAAGGTGCAGCGCAGGCTAGTGATTCACTGTCACTGGCACGGGTTTGGTGATCGATCACGACAACAACCCACCATCACTGACACGCGTGCGACAGAAGGGTGACGTTGAAGGGGTGACGACGAGCGAGAGCTGGAATGGATGATGGCGGGCTGGCGTAGATAGGGCGCGGACTGGTGGCTCATGGACTCGCATGGCCTTTCGTTGACGGACATCGACGGGATCGACTGAAGGTGGGCGGTCACGAAAGATGTGTGTTGGGCACGAGCGGATGGTGTTGTGAAAGGGTGTCTGGGGAAGGCAAGATGACGATGACAGTCACAGACAGTTGACGACGAGCATGACCAGGGCGCGATGACAGAAGATCGTGAGATGAAGAGAGGCCGCCCTGTCGTGGGCAGCGGAGGGACGGCAGTCACAAAGGGGTTCACAACTTACTTGGGCATAACAATGGTCAGTTGAAGAGCCTCTGATCGTGAAGAGAAGGCCTAAGTCGTGAACGATCTAAGGCAAGTGGCAAGGCATGTCAAATGGCAAGGGGAGTAGCCAAGTGAAAGACATGGCAAGTGGCGAGGCAAGAGGTAAGGAGAGTCACGAGTGGATGGTGAATGGAAAGGCGAGCGGATGGCAAGTGGTGAGCAGAGTGCCAGGGAGAGTCACGAGTGCCGTGGCCAGGGGCATGACGAGACAAACGGCGAGTGACAAGGCGAGACACACGGCGAGTGGCAAGGAGAGTCACGAGTGGCATGTCGAGTGGCATGTCGAGTGGCATGGCGATGGGCAGGGCGAGTGGCTGTTGGGGGCGGCTGTTGGAAGTGGCTGTAAAAAGCTCAAGGCGGCGGCCCAAAAGTGGGAAATATGACATAGACGAGCTCGGCGGTCCATGGATACTTCCCACAACACAAAAGGAATCAAGACGGCCGCGGAAGTGGCAACGAAGACGGATTCCGGACGTTGAAAGGTCGTAGCATCGTGAATGGCCGTGTACACTGGAGACAGGAGAGGACCCGACAGCTGCCGCGCACACCTCAGCAAAGGCGATGAGAAGACAAGGGAAATCCAAAAGTCTCACAACACCTGCGAGCCCCATGTCCAGTGCGTCCGCCGGGTGTTCGGCGCCAATCTCGTCGAGAATTGTGAGGGCATGACACGGTGAGCGCTTGCTGTGGTGGCAGGGTGTTTCCGGATGTGTGAAGTCCGCAGTACAGTGACAGCGTTCTGGGCTAGCGAAGCGCGAAGAGAGGTGGCAGTGATGGTGCAAGAGCGCAACGAGCGCGAGACGATAGACAAGACGAGAAAACTAGAATGACCAGCTCAACTTCCAAATTCAACGATGCAAGGGAACCAGAATGACGAGCTCAACTTCCAGCCTCATCGACGCAAGGAAACCAGAATGACCAGCCCAACTTCCAGCCTCAGCGACGCAACCAATGCCGCCGCCGAATGTCCGGCGCCAGGCTTCCGGAGAGATTTGAGCCCACTTGGACGCTTGGCTGACGACGAGGTCCGCAATGGTCAGTTTCCAGCTTGAACCGACGATTTTCATGATTTGCCGTGTATGATTTGTGATGTGATCAGTGTGCTTCTGATCGACAGAGAATGGCCAGTCAAGGATTCTGGCTGCGAGATTGAAGAGGTACAAAACAGAGGGGAAAGCATAACCTTTGGCAGAGGCAGAGTGTTGGCCAGAGTCAGAAGCACGGTGCGTACAGAAGAAGAAAACGCAATGCCAGACCCAACAGAACGAGAGACCTGATATCACCGATGAAACTGACTAAGGGAGCTTGATGGTGCTATGGTCGCGATGTCAGTCGCTCGTGAAGGCCTGACTTCAGCTGTTCACTCAAGAGCCTCGGAGCAAAGCGTGATGTCATGTGTTTGAGTGTTGCGCAATCCTTGCCTTCAACTCTGCGGACAACATTCCGTGACTCATGAAAAAAAAAATGAAAAATTGAACACGGTGATGTGTTCAGGATAGCAAGGGAAGACACAGAATCAAGCATCAGTCCAGCCGACTGGCGGGCCCAAGCGAAGGACCCGGGTAAAGAGATTCGGTGTCGAGGAGGTTCAGAGTGTGGGCGTTGACTTGCCATCCACGGCAGAGGTCGACTTCAGGCGGAAATTGGCAAAGTTTGAGCAACACCACGTCTGATCAGCTCATCGAGCGAAGCAACGAGCCAGCGCTGACACAGCCGAGGGTACTACCCGAAGAGTTCATGATCTCATGCGAAGTTGCGATACTTCATGGTGATTCAGAAGTCTTCTGAAACGCAGGGAGCTGGAAAAGAGGGACAAAAATATCAAACGCCAGGAGAAAGTGAAAAGCGGCATGCAGAAGACGCATGCAGATGTGAGATGCAGGAAGTTGGTGTCATGGTGCCCGACTTCGCGTGCCGCAACAGCGGGACAACCGAGAAAGCAGAAGGAGATGAAGCGAACGGAGCCGAACGCAAACAGCAGGATCAGGAGAGAGGTGCCAAAAGACGTGAGAACACTGGTGAAGAGAGGGAAGCAGCAGGTGGTCGTCGCGTAGTCTGCGATGATAAAAGCACAACTCAGGAAGGGGCGCGTGTGAGAAGGCCAAACGGATGGCAAAACAACGATCCAGGAGAGAAAAGGGGGTGAAGCACTGGCCCATCGGATGACAAAAGACAGAACACAACAGAAAGCGCGAAGGGATAACAGGACAAAATCAGAAGAACGGCCCAATGATGAGAAATACAATGTCGTGAAGCGAGCGGAGCGGAGAGAGACTGAGACACAGGAAATAGCTGAATACGGAAGGAAGCTGAACAAGAAAGGCAGTAAACCACGAACGAAAGCTGAACAAGAGAGGCAGCAGACCACAAGGGCTGAGCTGAGGAGAGCGGGTAAGAGATGAGATGAGAAGAACGATTGAGGGATAAGATTCACAGAGTGGGTGAGAGATGAGCAGAATGAGCTGAGTACAACAGGTGAGGGGTGAGATGCGTAGAATGAGATGAGCAAAACGGGTGAGGAATGAGCCGAGCAGAGCTGGTGAGAGATGAGCTGAGAAGAACGGGTGAGGGACGAGATGAGAAGAGCGGCTGAATAATGACATCGCGAGAGGAAGCGGAACATAGAAACAGCTGAACACAGAAAGAAGTTGAACAAAAGAGACAGCAGACCAGAAGGGATGAGCTGAGAAGAACGTGTGAGCTGAGCGGAACCGGTGAGGAATGCGATCGCAAGAGGAAGCGGAAAACAAAGACCAGCTGAACAAGGAAGGAAGTTGAACAGGAGAGGCAGCAGACCACAAGGGACGAGCTGAGAGAAACGGGTGAGGGATGGAATCGCAAGAGGACGCGGAACAAAAGAGCGTGAAGCAAAAGCAACGGAAGAGGATGCAGTTGAGCACGGAAGAGAGTGGAATGGCGAAGGACGCAGACGACGCCTGGAAGTGCGAAGCTGGAAACAGTGTCTCCGTGGATGGCAGCACAACAATGAAAGCATGACGACAGGGACGATTGACAACGAAGAAGGAGCGTGCCAGACAGGGTAGAACAGGCAACGGGGAAACACTCACGGAGGGAAGGTGAGGGACGGACGACGTGACCGACGAGGACGGCTTTGATGAGGCGCGGGTAGGAGAAGGGGAGAGCTTGGTGGTGCGGGACGGGACTTGATGGGGGACGGGACTTGATGAGGGCTGCTGCTGTTCCTACTGAGTGATGACCGCTGCTGGTGGTGGTGGTGGCTGCTGCTGCTGCTGCTGGCTGCTTGTGGTTTGCGGGTGGTGGTGTTGACCCGTGAGGCTCGTGATTGAGGCGACCAGAGGTCCTGCCACGGTAACGTGGCTGCTGAAATTGCTGTTGTGGTTGTTGTTGTTGATTCCATGGCAGAGAGGGCGTTTCGGCCTGCATGGACGAAGACAAGGGAAGAGGGACGACAAAGAGTGACTTACCACTTCGAGAGAGTGTTAGCATCGTAGGGACATTGCTCTGCAGCACAGTTGGTCGAGAAGAAGGACGGCTTCAGAGGCGTGGTTAGCAGGGACAGCCTGAAAGGTACTGGGAAAGCGGCGGCTATTAAAGTGCAGTGGCCCTGGAGGAGTGTCGGCGCTGGAAGAGTGGCGGATGGGCTGTTCAGGATGCAGGTGAAGTGTGAGACGAAATCTGAAAGGCCAAGACAAGCGTGAGGGGCAGGGATGAACTTAGCTTCGTGACTCAATTGACTGTAAGCAGGGCGAGTGAAGCTTGAGCAAATTAGCGATCTCGGTCAGTGACGGGCATCAGGTTGGTTGAGAGCCAAGGCGGTCTCTGGATTGAGGGTGCAGCAAGGGAGGAGGGTGAAGTGACGATGTACTCAGCTGTCGGACTCAACTGAGTGCGAGCGGTGTATTGGTGAAAGACGCGGTTGTAGAAAGAATCGATCTGCAAAAGCTCTGTGTCAGCAGCAAACACAAAGCATGTGGAAAGTCGGGCAAAGGGGAGATGACGGCGGATCGAAGGATTGAATGAGATGTGCAAGTGGCCTGGTACACAAGCAGTTCAAGTCAGTGATGAGCAGAAGACAATGAAAGGGTCGTTTCGAGGGGAAGGGAGACTTAGCGAAGGCGGATGACTTCTCCGACATCCGATTTGAAGGTGCGGAGCTGTATGCAGCCTTTGGATGGAATCGAGCTGTGGGATCTTCATGTCATCTGGGCAATGCCGGTCAGTGATGAAGAGGAGGTATGAGGAGGGTCGAGTCGAGCAGGAGAAGGGGAATGGGATCTGCAGCGTTGACATTCGATCTGAAAAGTGGAAGGTCGGGCAGCCGGATGATGGAATCGAGCCGTGGGACTTGACCTTGAGCCAGACGATCCGAGTATAGGTCAGCGATGAGCACAAGAAGAACGAGACGAAAGGGAAGGTATGCTAAGTGAAGCTGAGGGTCGAAGAGGTAGAATCAAGATGAGGAGATGTTAAAGAACTTAGCTGTGCAAGAGATCTTGTCTGGTGTGTGAGCTGGAGGAGTGGCTGGTAGGGCATGATCGTCGTGGAACTTGAGCAGTTGAATCTCGCACAAAACGTGTCAGTGATGTTTGAAAGGTCATTTCAAGTGGGGATGGCAAAGGCTAACTGTGCTGGTTGTTCTGACGTCTGTTCCGGAGAGCAGGAAGACCAGATCACGATCATCGTGTTGCCAATGGATGGACTCGAGCCAATAGTATCTGAGCACAAGCCCAATGATGATTGGACGGGCGAGTCAAGTGCGGGAGATGGACAGAAAACTTAGCTGTGCTGGATGATGCTTCACGGTTGACGTTGTGGAGTGGGAGATCGTGCAGGCCGTGAAGGGAGTCGAACAGTGGAGTTCGTGCAAGCCGTAGAGGGAGCCAAGCAGTAAGGGAGCCGAGCAGTGGAGAGAGTTGAGCAGTGGAGTTTGTGCAAGCAGTGGAGGGAGCTGAGCAGTGGAGGGTTCAGGGAGTAGAGGGAGCCGAGCAAAAGAGGGAGCCGAGCAGTGGAGAGGGCATGTGAAATGGGAATCAATGCAAGCCGTGGATGGAGATGATGAATGTTGTTGATGGGCAAAGACTTGGCTGTGCTTGATGTCTGGTTTCCAAGACGGAGGAGTGGAAGATGGTGCAATCAACAGGTGGAGTCGAGCAGTGGGATCTCAGCACGACCTGAGTCAACGGTGCTCTGAGAACGCGTAGGAGATGCAATGAAAAGGAGGAACGGATCTTGTCGCTTGGAGGAATGGCAGAATGTGCAAACCGTGGAACATCTTGGCGATCACTGTGTGCTGGCCCCGGAGCCTCAACTTGACTGATGAAACGAGAGTGTGGAAGAATGCGTATGCCAGAATTGGTGAAAACAAGAACGAAGAGTAGACAACATGGGAAATGGAACTGGGCTCGGATGATGGATGATGGATGATAGATGGTGATTGAGTATCGCGGGATGATGTGAGGGTTGAGGTGACGGGCGTGTTGACGAAACGGAGAGGTTGAGAAAAGGAAGAAGTTGAAGAGAAGAAGAGGCCGAGGAAAAAGAGAGGAAGAGACGGGGCTTATTTGTTGACTCAAGGCAACATGGGCCGTCAGGAAGGTGCGCCTCAGTACTCCAATGTTTACATGATCTGACCATGACGTCTCGAGCCAAGATGATCGTGCGTCCCTCACGGGAAGGAGCCATATACATAAATACCTCCATCATCGCAGAGCGGTAATGGGAAACTTGGAAGCATCCATGTACTCCCATCGCCATGGACCAGCCATGGGAAGCAGCCATCTACCTCGATACCTCCATCGCCGTAGAGCGCCCTTGAGAAACCTGGAAGCAGCCTTGTACTTTCGTCACTTTTCGTCACCATGGACCAGCCATGGGAAGGTGGAAAGCACTTACAGCCACGTACTTGCATCACCGCGGACGAGCGACGAGAAGGTGCCATGTGTAGTGATCGTGCCAGGCCCGCGATTGCAGCAAAGATGTCCCCACTAACAAGTTCCAAGCAAATTCTGGTGCATAATAGATAAGTCGGACGTCCCTGACCCTTTGAGATGGACAGCAAAGCGGACGGTGTCTTGTCTTATGGAGCAGCAGACTCGCACTTGGGCGGAGTGGCTCGTCAGTTCAACGGTCGATTTTTTTTCTCAATCTGATGAACAGACATGGCACCGTTGACCTCGGGAGTCGACTGCATTGTGTCAGCATGCGGCGTGGGTAGTATTACTGGCTTTCAGATGATCACGAATGGTGACATTTGCAGGTCTTTGGTCCAGCAGCGTGAGCCACGTCTCTGGCGATGCGCGTTCCGTGGCGTTGGTCTTGGTGCTATGCGTCATGAAGCTGTTACTTGGTCAGATTTTGTCACGAACATGGTCAGAAACGCGTGTCATGTGCTCTGTTGTGTTGAGAGAGTGTTTTGGAGAAGGCTTTGATTCTGAGTAACTGATAGTGAATCGCAAAAGACATTTGGCATGTTGCTCGCGACTCTGTTCATTGCAGCTGAGGCCCAATCGCCTTGGACAGCTCGATGAGGTACGCCGCTGCGGATTTCGGTATGTGCGTCTCAGGGACAGACCGAGAGCAACAGCCACTTTGGCAAACCAACGAAGTTACAGCGGATCTTTGTGTGCGTCTTCAAGACGAGAGCACGCAGCTCGGGATGTATTGCACAGCCCAGCACCAGCGTCTTTCCCAAGCCAAGTCAAGCCAAGCCGGACCCACTGGCTTATTATATGACTTGATCAGAACTAGGCCGGACCACGGGTTGTGAATGGTTCAGCCACAAACCAGCTTGACCAGCTTGGCTTGTGACAAACGCTGCCCAGCACTGCATGCTACGGCACATCTCTGTATGTCTCGGTTTTCCAAAGATAGCCCCAGAAACCAAATCTGCGAGGTTGTTGTCGGATCTGGTGGAGCCTGTCGTGCACACCTTGATTTTGCCTTGATTGCTCCGCGAGACATAGATGGACTCGTAAAAAGGAAAAAGGGGCCCCGGCGCTGCTCGCTTCGGTGTGTGTTTCCCGGTTCGGTGCTACCGCTGGCTGGCACTGTTCGTCCCTGTGATGTCAGCTACAAGGTGTTGGCCTCAGTGCGGTTCGCCTTGATGCTTCTCACCTTGTTCTGGTGCTGCTCGCGAGAGCGGGTCGACGTAGCTCGCCTCGTTGTTGATTTCGGTCAAGATGGGACGAGTGTCTGTTTGACTTTGATCGACAAAGCAATGGGATGGCAGGTCGTTGTGTTCTTTGAAGCCGGCGCCAGATTTCTGACGGCAGAGGTTCGATGGCGGACTCAGTGTCATGTCTGCTGGTAGTATTGAAGCTGGCAAATTGGAATGCTCGTGCCACCCGGCGGGAGTCTGGGTTCACCAGCGCCATGAATCCAAGGCTCTTATCTCGGCCAGTTCCTAGGCATCTGGTGATCTCGAGGTCGAGCTCGTGCGAGCACTTGAGGAGTGAACTTGAGTGTTACCGCTTGACATGGTACTTGTCGTGACGGGTTCCGTGGGGGATCGCTTCGTTTTGCTTGGCGTTTTCGACTCGTGGCGCTGTTGTTGGTGGAGGGCTCGAGGCGGCACTGATCATGACCGTCCATTAGCCCACACGGCCTCTGCCATCCACGGATTGCAAACAGTTACAGTCCCAGATGGCTCATCATTGCGGACGACGCTGCAATATTCTAGTGTTCCAGGGCGACCAAAATTGTCAATGTGAAGAGCGGCGGTCCGATCGTCGTTGCCAGACTTGCATTGTTGTTTTAGAGGGGGCGAGGGGGGATTGGTGAAGGTCGTGGTGCTGTTCGCGAGAATGAACTTGAGCCCTGGAGAGATTGTGCAGATGGTGGCCAGAAAGGATGCGGATACCCTGTCCAGATCGTGCAGGAGGCTTCTAGGTGAGCTCTAGACTTCGAGGTCGCAGCCCAGGTGTCTGTAAGCCTAGAGCCCCCCCTTCAGTCGTGTGGCGGCAGGTACGAGTCTAGAGAACAACAGCGGGCGATACCAAGGTTACCCCTGTCCACGACACTTGCACGTACGGCGTGTCAACCCCAACCTTGGAACTTTGAGATCTTGGAAGTGAAAAATCTTTTTTTTTTTTTGAGCCGTGCCCGGGCAGCAGGCCCAGGCCAAAATCCCTGATCCTAGGCCATGGCTCAGTTGCCCGATTGGGAAGTCGCGGACGTTATAATTGGACAAGTCAGAGCCCAAGTATCAAAGTCTATTTCAACGACAAACCATTGCAATGCGTTCAAAAACTTGACATGAAGTACAGAAATCAAAGTGAAGACCTCTGGCGATTGGTTCCTCCAAAGTACTGGAGGCCCGAATGTTGAGGGGGAATCATGACACGGTGACGACAATCAGCGGCTGTCCCGTCATCTCTTAGTCACCTTCCCGACGGGGAACTTCCACAAGCAACACCAGTCATTTTGTTGTCAAGGACATCTCCAAGCAGACAATCAACTTCGAGTCGGACTCTGGGGATATTGATTTTAATCCTTCCTTCCATCTTTCGCGTGATCGCATAGTTCAGCCACACTCGGCCCTGTTCCCGGCTCCATGACCATTGCTGACGCCCATGAACAACCACCAATGCTGAAGCGATCCTCAATGGAGCTGGTCGCATGTTAGGTCTTCGAGCACTCGCAATGCACACCCGTGCTCAGATGGGATTGAATCATGAGGAATTAGCTGGAGTGACAGCCGGACTCGGCATTCATGCTTTGGAGATAGGCAAGCTGTCCACTGCTCGACCTCCGTCACCACTCGCACCGGCCACGTCGAGTGATTCAACTGAAATATCTCCTTGACCTCCATCCAGACAACTCCGCCACGACCAAATGCCGTCCCCCACTTCCAATCCACTGTCCGAAACGTCGATTCGCTCCTTCGGTCCTGCCCACTGCGACTCCTCCCTCTATAACCCCCGAGAACCAGGGCGATCCTGCCAATCACCTTCCAAAATGGGGTCGAGAAGTGCAGATGCCATGCCTCGTTCTCTTCGAGGTTGCACGCTCGTCTTCTGCTTGAAGTCCAGCGCCTCCACCAACTTGGCACTGGCAGATCACCGTCTGCTCCACTGTCTAGGCATCTCCCGAGCCGAGAACAAGACATGACTGCCAACCGACTTTGACACGCCACTTTGTCTCGCAGACGAAGGCTTCGGCGCAGCATGGGCACTGCAGCGGGTGCTGCACCATCAGCCAGTGTCTAGTTGCTTTGCTTTGGGTGGTGAGTGACGCTCCTCCGGCCTTCTTTCCACGAGGCGAGAGCTGACTTGTGTACTTTCCATTTTACAGAGACTACCTCGCTTGTGGCAAGTCCACGGGCAAGTCGACCCGTACGATCAGTCCACAATACCACATTCTCCCATCGTCTTTCGTGTCCACTTTGTCAAGTTTCAACGGAGGAAGTTGCACAGCCTGCACCCGAGGACCGGATGGTTGTTGATGGGCGCCATTGGTAAAGGACTAATCCAAATCACTGGCGAACGTTCGCAAGCCTATCTCAAAGACCTACAAAATCACGACACCATTTCCATTTCAGCCCAAGAACCCAGTGACAGAACCTCTGGAAGCAAGTAGCCAGCATTGGAACAATGTAAGTACTCAAGGTTGCCACACTGATCATTCTTGGAAGCGTACTGAATCTGATGCTGCTGCTTGCAGTCACGCAGATACCCTACAGCACCTCCCCCAAGATGCGGCCATGTTCGCCGGTACCACTTCAATCGTTCCGGAAGGACTACTCTGGTCGGACGCCATGTTGCGACTGCGTACCATCGTTCCGGTCTCGCCGAACGTCGAGAGCAACAACACGAAAACACATTCTATCACGCCAACGAACCTGTTCTGACTCCGGGTGACTCTGTTCAGCAACTTCCTTCCGACGGTCGGGTCAGCATTGCACAGCCTCGCAGCTTCGAGGCCGTGGACAGGCCACTACGTGTCAACCTACCGCAGCGGCTGCTCTGATTGTGGCATGTTGAACAACGCTGGTGACCACACTTGGAGGCAGCGCTAGTGAGGCTCTGGAAAGCGGTAGTTCTACAACGGCATCAGAACTACCTAGAGAACTACTTACTCAAACGTGGCCGCAGACATGGTCGCCCTAGCCCTGGAAACATCTCTCCAGGTATGTATCTGACTGACGCCTTGAAGGGCCCGGTGAAGAGTCTCCAGGGTACGGGGCGTGACAGTTACCGCTGGAATAAGATCTTCTCGAAAACGGCAGGAAAGTCTTTGCCAATCTCACATGTCCATGTCTTGGCCCTCCATGCCACAATTCCGTCTGGTCTGACCAGCAGAGCCCCGTCTTGTCCCACTCCACGCAGAGCCTCCCACACGTTGTCTGAGGGGGTCCAACTACCTGGTGTCTTGTCGTCCCCGATTATCTCGACGTCAATGAGTTCGTCACCTAACTGCTTCCATCCTGTCGCATCACCCGCAATCAGCACGAACTTGTTGCTGCGCACCAGGTCTCGCGTGCTTGCCACCTGTCCGCCGCGTTGCAGCCAAGCGTGTGGCAGGTGATGGCCCGGGATTGTGCTTGGGTGGTATTCAGTGAAGTTGAAGGAGCCATCTTCTAAGAGCTGTCCATCGTGCCGGGTAGCCTTGCCTTGGTTCTCGGTGTCAACAGATGGGTAGAACCAGCCCATCTCTATCCCAGGGGCATGGAACTCGTGGTCTGTACCAGTCGATGCATCGACGGCGGCTCTTCTTTTGGTCTTGTGGTCTGGGTGGGCTGGGTCGAAGTAGGCATTCATCTCCGCCACGTTCTCCTCTGGGTCCGCGTCGGGGGTGATGCCAAGCGCTTTGTCCATCATCCCAGCGTGATTCCTCATATTTGCAAGGGAGTTCTTGGCCACTCGCGTGGCTATGGGTTTCCGCTCCGTTTCATAACTGTCCAGCAAGGCGTCATACTTGTGCGGATCACTGGCTTTGATCGCCAGTGTCAGCTTCCAGACGAGGTTGTACGCATCCCCAAGCCCCGAGTTCATGCCCAGTGCGCCCCAAGGCGGCACACGATGGCAAGCGTCGCCAACAAGGAAGACACGGCCCCGTGATGATCGGTAGCGCTCCGTCACGCGAGCATTGACGGTCCAGAGGGAGGTGGACAGCAGCTCCATGTTGAGGTCCGGAATGCCGAGAGACTTGCGGACACGAGCAATCGTCGTCTGCTCGTCGAACTGCTGTGGGTCGTCCGAGAGTTTAGGTGCCGCAAGCAGGAACTCCGTGCCCAGGTCCTCCTTGTTCCCCGAGGCGTTGTATTTGTCATAGGGGCCGAGGTGGTAGACGTAGCCAGTGCCGAGCGAGCCCTTCATCCGTGGGTTGATGAGCCACGCGATGAGTGCCTTGGGCTCGGGATGGTAGTTGCGGAGATTATTGGACCGGAAGTGCACCGAGATCATGTCGAGAATGTCGTGCTCGCCTTCCCAGCCGATCCCGAGCAGCTCCGCCATGCCGCGTCCGCCGTCTGCAGCGAGGACATACCGTGCTCGGAACTCTTGCGCAGCTCCATCGGTATCCTTGCTGTCCTGCACAGTGACGACGACGTGCTCGGCTTGCTCTACCACGCCCGTGACTTTGCTGTTGTACTGCAGCGCCTTGGGGTTGAGCTCCAGTGCTCGTCGCTGCAGGAGAGGCTCCAGTCTGATCTGTGGCAGGCACGAGTAGTCCACGGGGCTGGATGTCTTGTAAGTCTCGGCGTAGACACCACCTCCCCAGGCATCGCGGACCAGAATCGGGCGGTCATTGGGTCCGATGCCCGTGAACCAGCCCGTCTTCGATATCATGTCCATGGGCGCTCGGTGCTTCTTGAACTCATCCTCGATGCCTATGCTCCGGAACAACTCGACTGTGCGCTGATTCAGCCCCACGGCCTTTGGATGGATCGAGGTTCCCGGGAACTGCTCAAAGACGCGATGCTCGATGCCCTGCATGGACAGCAGAATGGAGCTGACAAGGCCGACCGGCCCGCCGCCGACAATCACCACGGGCAAGATGTGGTCTGCATCACATCCGTTATTCCTCATGGTGTATCAGCGGTTATGTCGACAGAATTGTCTCAACCCGGCTGGCTTTGGCGTCGTTCTTGGGATTTTTGGTGGGATGGATAACTTAGAAATCTGGATGCAGTAGCTCACTGCAACATGAAATCCTGGATGTGCAAAGGAGATCAAGGTTTCTATTCTTATGCTGTGATTTCAGTGTCTTCCCGTCGTCAAAGACGGTGCAAGTGGTCAACCTTCGGATTTGCAGCAACACTGTACGAGCGGATTTATCGGAATTGACAGTCCTCAGCTATCGCAGTGTTTTAGCACGCAGCGAGCGGTGTGCCGAAGCCGAGTGAGGGGATTTTGGTGCCCTGGGGAAGTCGCTGCGGATTCATGCGGAGAAACTTTCGAACTCTAGATGCGGATTTACATCCTAGCGTTGCGGGAATCCGGAGTGAGAGCATATGGAACATCAAGGGAGCTTTTATGCGGTCAAAAAATGCACCAGTGGGAATATCTCGGAGTGCTGAAGAATGAAGTATGCCGTCTGTGCCATCTACCAAGGCGAAGCAACTCGGCCTCGATGCTTGCATACGGACGAGGACATAGGCTTCACCTCACAAGACCTTTGCACACAGCCTCTCTGACTCTGAGCTCTCAAGTCCCGCTCGACTCCCTTCTCAATATCTTCACCTAGCACCAAAGTCAGTCACGATGCCGTCCATGCTCAATCGCCAGACGGATGGGACAGTCAAAGTGCCTCGCATGCCAGGAAAAATTGCAGTGGAAGAAGCTGTCGGCACCGATTGGTGGCCAGCCTTTGTGACTACACCGCCTACGAACCAGATCCATGGCTGCGACGGGCTCCCCTTCTCTCCAGAATTCCTGAAAGACGTGGATGGCCGCCTCACAGACATTCCCGCACGTTTGGCATCGATGGATCAGTGCGGTGTGGCTTACCAAATCGTGTCACTCACCTCGCCCGGCATAGAGGGCATCTTCGACCCTAAGCTGGCTGTCGAGTATGCCATCAAGAGCAACGACATGATGGCGAGCGAGTACGTGAAGGCTCATCCTAAACGATTCGGTTTCTTCTGCTGCGTGCCGATGCAAGACCCGGTCGCCGCAGCCGCCGAGCTTGAGCGCGCCGTCACCAAGCTTGGCGCAAAGGGGGTTCTTGTCAACGGCTACTCGAGCTTGGGGACGGGCAGCAGCGAGACGAGTGTGCAGTACATGGACGAGCCTCAGTGTGGTTTGTGCTCCTCCATGGATCTTCTTGATGGGTTTTACTGATGTGCTGAACCCGCGGCAGAGGTCTTCTGGAAGGCGGTGTCCAAGCTGGATGTGCCAGTTTACCTCCATCCTCGACCACCACCACCAGACCAGCAACGGCTGTACCGCGGCTACCCAAACCTGGCCCAATCCGGCTATGGCTTCGGAGCCGAGACCGGAGGGCACGCGCTGCGCATCATGTGCTCAGGCCTGCTCGACCGCTACCCAAACGTGCGCATTGTGCTCGGCCACTGCGCGGAGGCCCTCTCCTTCCTCGTTCACCGCGTGCAGCACCGCATCGAGATTGCCACGCCGGGGTCCTGCGGGCCCTACCAGCGCGACATGCTGCACTACTTCCAGCACAACTTCTACGCGACCATGGCGGGCGTGCGGCGCATGTCGACGGTGCGCAACGTCATCGAGGAGCTCGGTGAGGATCGCGTGTGCTTCAGTGTCGATTACCCGTACGAGTCGCAGGAGGACGCGGCTGACTGGTTCGATTCTCTGCCGCTGAACGAGAACACGAGGCGGCGGCTGGCGTATGAGAATGCGAAGCGCATTTTCAAGATCACGGAACTGGACTGAGAGGCAACAAATTTAGCAAGACAGGATCACTTTGTATGCAAGAGGTGCAAGGAGTCCACAAATCTAAGTATATGCTGCATATTGTTCGGTGCAAGACGGTGGTTCCACGCAGGTTTCAGCACAGCCTGCTTTGTGTAGCATTAGCATGCAGTTCTGTACTGTATAAATATACGTCAGCTTCGATCTCCCCCCAGCCACGCGCGTGTCTTCAGGGGCTTCCGCATTACGTTCAACTCATCCACGTTTCCGTTTCTCGTGGCCCTGCATACTCAGCTAACTATCACCCCGTGATCCAGGTCATTACACCAATGCGCAGATGTCATAGAAGTCCTTGGAGCCGTCAGCTCGGCAGTAGGCATCGCAGGTTTCGCATGGATCTCTCTATCGGACTGTTCAAGCTCGCCGGTCAAATTCGTTCGGCAAAAGACAGCCTCAAAGGCGCCGGCGAAGGTATCAAACCTACGGCCTACGCTCTGGAGGAAATCGAGGAGCTACTGTGGAAAGAAGCACGATATGTGCGCGAGGGCAGAGAGTCCCGCATGTTCTCCACCGAAGGCATCGCAAGGACCAAAGAGACTACGGATCTATGCCCCTAGTGCTGGTATGCTTCCCAGATATCTCACAAATGTTGAGCAGAGAGCTATCGAGACACTCAGAGAGGACCTCCATCGATCCCGTCCCAACCATCGCGACGCGGCGAAGGGTGTACTGCGTGATGCCGAGTTTTCCTCCGATGGAGTGGATCCCGTCCCTCATCAGATCACCAAGCCAGAGACAGATATAGAAGGGCAGTCAAGGCAATTTCCCACACCCACCAGAGGGCTCAGTGTGACTCAAGGAAAAGCGGCGTTCTTTGCAGCCACTCTCGTTGCGGCGCGTGCAGGAGCAGAAGATGCACCAGAACTTCAAAGAAGGCATGGTCCAGATCACCTATTCTCGCCCACGGAATCTTCGGAAACGCATGAAATCGCTGCCCGAAAGATCAGCTTGCACAAACGGAACCAGGATGACGGCGAGAAGACCGTTGATCTCAGGATGTGCACTCCGACCCCAAGTGCGAGTGGAAGACCAGATGCTCATAGACAAGCCTCTCGCAGTACGCAGTCTACGACGACGCCGCGGGCAGGGAATTCGAGTTGCTCCAACCCTTCCACCATTTTCAGACATTCTCGCAACTGGAAGACCAGTCTGACCCGATAAAGTTTTCAGAAGCACGGAGAATGGTGCCGAGAGAAGCTCAGCCACAGCGATGTTCAGACTTCACCGAGGTATGCGACCAGTTCACAGAGCGGCAGCTCCTCCATCCAGGCTCAGGACGTACTACCCAGAACTGCACATTGCTACTATAGTTTGAGGTATACAGTTGCCGTTGTGAGTTGAGAATCATGCTCGCCCTATCAGTTGTACTAGTCACATGTCATGTCCAGAGGACCGCAGCAAATATCCAGTAACATTGACCATGAGGGTTTCTAAGAAATGGAGTACCTGCCACCCTGTCGTGTCATTCTCACATATCCAGTGGCTTTCTAGCGTAGACGAACAGGTGTTCTTCTTCCCACTCTACCTCGGGCTTGCAGATGCCAGCCTCAGCGGCCTTGGGAGTGAATTTGGTAAGCTCGTCATGCTCAACCAGAAACCCAGCATCCCTCACAGCGGCAACAGCCGCTTCCACGCCCAAGCTCGATACCGCGTACTGGTGGCCCATCCAATCGATCAGCTTGCTTTCTGAGTCCTCGGGCACCGTAGCCCACACAAATAGACCACCAGGCTTGAGAACGCCATAGATCTGCCGGATGCACGAACGGATTTCGCTTTGGGTGACGCCGTGAATCAAGCTGAGGTAGACAGTGACGGCGTCGTAGGTGGATGGGGGAGTTCTGCTGAGGAACTCTCGCGTGTCCCCCTGTTCGAAAGCTGCATTGGGACTTGTCACCCGCTCGCGAGCTGCCTTGATCATGGCGCCGGAAATGTCGAGGCCTAGAATGTCATGCCCGGCGGCGGCGAGTATGTTGGCCACAGGATTGCCAGTGCCACACCCGAGGTCGACAATCTTCTTCTTAGAGCCGCTCTCCGAGGATGCTTCAAGTTGCGCGAGGAGCCATTGGATGGATGCAGCCAGTGGAGCTAGACCAGCGTAGGCGTCCTCGTACGCGGGGCCTACAGCATCGAAGACTTGCTCGGTGGAGAGGAGAGGCGGGTCTGCTGGCTTGGTTGCTGCAGGAGCTACGGTGATGTTTTCGTTGGCCATTGTGCGTGGTGTGCTGTAGGAAGCAAGGGCAGCAACAGCAGAGGGGGATGCCCGGGCCTGCTGGATGTTATAAGCCAAAACATTGTCAGACCGCTGCAACTTGGGCGGCCATTGTATGCGTCAGACAATAGTAGGAAGTACAGCGGAAGGCAGGGTATGACGGCTTTGTTAGCCCATGTCAGGGTCCAAATGCGGCACGGCATGCAATACACTATCACCGGAACTGCAACAGTTAGTACCTACCATTCACGAGCGAGACAGCTTCTGCACAGACAGTTCTGAGATCCTTGAGTAGCATTATTGGCACTAAGCTCAAAGGTAAAGTGCACAGGATTATCTACTATGCTAAGGACCTCCGCCAGTTTTCATTATCCACAAGACAAGATGCCAACCGGATTGATGCAACTTAAATCTTTCTCAGAACATCGCCACCGTCGCCAAACAAACCACCGTGTCCACTCACCCACAAGACCAAGAGCTCTTCAGGGGAGGATAGAGCGGAAGAAGGATGCCAAAGCAGAGAGACCAGAAGCTCATCCGCCACGAGCAGGGGCTGAAGCCTCATTATCGCCAGAAGTCACCTCATCGCCACCAGAAATAGTGGGAGCCTCGTCATTGACAGAGGAGATAGTAGCCTCAGTCGAGAGAGTCAGAGTCTGGTCATCGCGGTAGAGAGACGAGACAGGAACGTTGCGGCGGGCAATCCACTCCTGCAATGTTTGATGAGAATCATCCTCATCACGGCTCGTAAATGTGCTGCGCCATTCAGAAGGACCGGGAGCGCCAGCTGAGAAGGTAGCAGCCTCGGTCGAGAGAGCTGGAGCCTGGTCATCGCGGTAGAGAGACAAAGGACGAACGTTGTGGTGGACAGGGAATGGCCCATTCTCGGCACGGCTCGCAAATGTGCGCCATTCAGAAGGAGAGGGAGCACCAGCAGAGATGACGGTAACCTCAGTGGAGAGAGCAGGAGCCTGATCATCACTATCATGGGCAGCTTCATCCTGAGCCTGAGCCTGATCATCACAGTCGGGAGCAGCTTTATCTAGACCAGAAACCACAGAGGCCTGATCATCACGGTCGGGAGCAGCTGCATCTTGCTCAGAAACCTTAGAGACCTGGTCCTCGTCATCCTCATCACTGTCGGAGCCATCGCTGACGGGGCGAGCGAAGACGAAGTTGGGCTCTTCGGTCGGTGCGGTCTCTTCATCCTCTGGCTCAACGACGGGCTCAACCAGTTTGGCCCTGCGACTAAGGGCTTCGCGCTCGACAAGCCACATGGGCAGCATTTGCTTTGAGGGGGGTGACTGCCTTCTTGGCCTTGACTTCCGCGACGGAGCTGCGGATCACGGCCTCTGCGACATCGACACACGTCTTGGTAGCACCAATGGTCCAAGTGTATCGTACTATGTCGAACTTGAGGAGAGGGACGGAGCACAGGTCGCGGACAAAGCGGAGAATCTGGCCGAAACGTTTCACGTGGCAGACAACCCGAATCTGTCGCAGGCAGATGGTACCGATCAGTTCCACTGTCTCTTCTGCGGCGTGAAGATCTTCTGCGATCACGTCGAGGTGGTATACCTCTTTTCCGGTGCTGGCGTCTAGAATAACGTCCTGCTTTCGAGTGACAGTGACGTTCATGATGCCTTCTAGGCTCGCCAGAGTCGCGCCGCGGTGACCATTCAAGACTTTCCACAGATCGGCGTCAATGGTGGTCACGACAGAAACCTTGCCGTCTTCAATGGCCGCTGCAAGCTTGCGCTCTGCCTTGCGGTCCTTGACGAAGTTTCGCAGGAAGGTATCAACCTTGTGATACCGGGACTCTTCTGTGGCCTTGCTCGTCTTAGTCCAGATGGCGTTGGGCCGCTTGTACAAACAACGCGAGACTAGGACAGACTCTGCAATGTATTGGTACTCGTTCGACTTCTCATCATCCTGAGACGACTCAACCGCATTGGTCTCGTCAACGCCAAGCTCAGAAACCGTTGCGAGGGCCTCAGTGTCGTCGTCGTCAGAACGATGGGATGCAGTCTCATCAGCGGTTTCGAAGGCAGAGTTAACCGGAGAAGCATGCTCTGGGTTAACAAGGACCAGCTGCAGGCAGGGCTCATCGTCAGAGGGGTTGTCGATGTCTTTGTCGTCAGACTCTGGCAGAGGGACGTCCTGGGGAGAGGGCAGACACTGCTTTGCTCGGTCTACCAAGCTCTCACTCACGCGAGCAACACGGCCGTTGTCGATGTACCACTTGTGGAAGGCGACCATGTTCTTCTGGTTGCCTGGCACGGTGGGCTCGACCATCTGAATGATGACGTCTTCAGGCGAGTCGGGCTTGCACATCTTCTTCTCGACAAGCTGGCAAGGAACGGTATCAAGGCTCGTGACCCAGTACAGCATGTACCGTTGACGAGTCATAGCCACACACATTCGCTGGTTCGCGACAGTGAAGCCCGGGCCAGTCTCCTTAGTTGTGGCGCTGTGGAGACGAAGAAATTAGCACCAGGAAATATACAGAACAGCGAGTATGGCAACTTACCTTGCGAGAATGACAATCTTGGCTTCCCAACCTTGCAGTGAATCGACACTGTTGGCTGACATGTGGTGGCCCACGGTCTGACCATCCCAGATTTTGATGTTGGCACCCAAGCGCTCAGTCAGCTTGGAACACATCGCGACGTATGGCGACATGATGAGAATGTCCTTGGTAGAGTGACCCTCAGACAGCAGGACCTGAACAAGCGAAACGACTAGAAGCAAAGTGTTAGACAGAGGGAGAGGGAGCACGGGATCAGCTTTGAAACTTACCAACTTGAACTTGTCCCATGTTGTACTTGGACATGGTCTTTCCGGTTTCCGTGATAGTACCAGGCACGTCAATCATGACGGGGAAGATCTTGCCATCTGGAGAGGGCGTTATATCAGGGAACAGGCGGATGTTCATCTGCTCTAACTGGAGGGCCTGGGGGTGCCTGCTGGGATGAGCGACGTCGGCGTATGTGAATGGCATTGCCTTGTAGGTGATGTGGAGCACGGGATCGAATTGACCATCAACAGCACGGAACTGCTTATCCAGGTACACCACATATTTGCCATGTATAATGTAGTGGCTCATCACAGAGGTAGTGATGAACGCCTCGAAACGGGACTTGCTGGCGAGACCGGACTTCTCTGTACTATCTTGGTGATCGTCAGTGTCTGTGTCTGGGAGCGTGATCAGGTCATCTCCGTTATCCTCGTGAGCCGACTGGTTGGTGTCATCACCCCAAGTGTTCACGGTTGGCGTCTCGCTGGTGCCCCAGGACTCAGAAGTCACGGCAGGAGTGCCCCAGGAATCAGAGGCCACAGCAGGAGTGCCCCAGGACTCAGGGGTAGTAGCAGCGGCCGCAATCGAAGACCAGGTCTCAGTGGGATTTCCACCCCAATCAGCTGCCTCAGGCTCAGCACCTGTGGGCTCCGCATCAGACAGCTTTGGCAAGCGTTCGGGGCCTGTGAAGTCGCGGTGGATCCACGGCTTCAGTTGCTTCAAATCGCCACACATCAGAATCTTCTGATCGGCGTCACGCCACACGGCCAAGGCATCTTGGATGCACATGCTGGCGGCCTCGTTTAGAACCACAAAGTCTGCCGACTTGACGAAGCTCTCCCACTTGTCATTGTGGGCAAATCCGGTGGTGATGAAGAGTACCTGGGCGGCGCCTCGAATGTTCTCCATCACAGCCTTGACAATGTTGATGAGCTTCTTTGTCTCAGACTTGAAGTAGATCTTCCTGGTCTTGACCTTGACCTTGATCTTCTTCAAGGGAATGTCCTCTTCGAATTTGGTATCATCCTCGGGGTGAGCGGTGACGTGGACAGCCTTGAGAGAGTCAGGGACTTCAGGCAGTTCAGGAGCCTCTGGCTCGGGCTGCTCCTCTTCAGCTTCGGAATCAGAATCATACTCGAACTCGGACTCGTCGTCATCGTCGTCCATGAAGTTGCCCTTGCGCCAGGACAGCGTACCAGCAGCAAATTTTCTCAGAGGCTTGAGAAACGTTTGTTCTTTGACGTCCTTCTGGATGTCCAAGATGGACTTTGGACAGTTGGCTGGTAGCTTGAATGTGCCAACTTCAAGAATCATCAGCAACCAGTGACAAAAGCTGTAATCGAACTGGAACTTGGCAGTCCGGTCGTCCAAGTCGATGGCCTCCAGTGAGCCATCGGCTTCCACAACCATGCGGAAGAAGAAGATCTCCTCTTGCAGGCGCGTTCCGAGACAGATCACCGGATAGTCAACAGGAGAGTCGAGTTTGTCGGCCAAGGCTGAGCAAATGTCGTGAACGGCAGACACAAAGGCAGCCTTCGCATTGTTGACTGCCACATTGGAGTGAGCTGCAACGACCGTCTTGGCGTTGTGAGCTTGCACTTGGTAGAGAACCACGGCAGACATGAGTCGAGTCTTTCCTGAGCCACCGGGAGCCAAAACAATGGCAGTGTCGCGGACCGAGCTCAGGTATTTCTCTGCCTTGGCTGCATATTCGCCAACATAGGCTAGACACCCGTCACGAAGGATGCGCTGGAAGTGGTTGCGGCGGGCCAGCTCGACACGCAGAGAAGCCAGTTTAGCAACATTACTGCGCCAATTCTTGAAGTGAGCCTTGATTCCGGCTGCTGTGAGAGGCTCATCAGCGGCAGCCACTGGGACGAACGGTCGGGGTGCCAGGCGACGAACAAGCTCATCCAACTCGGCACGCTTGGCTCGCTCATTAACGACGTGGGCCCTAAACATGGCCTTGAGGTTGTCAGTGGGAGTACGGAGGAACTGGCGACACTCTCGACGGGTCAAGTCTGGGAGCATGAGAGTGGGAACGGTGAAGACCGTGGGCTGCAAGTGTGCTGTGTTGGCGGGGTCTGCAAGCCATGCGGCCTTGGTCATTTCCGATGTACGCCACATCCCGAGGTGGATAGCACGAGTCTCCTCGTCGTGAGGCAGGCCTGCATTGACGGGTGGCACCCAGGGACAAGGAAGCATGTCTTCGATGTCCAGCATGGCATGAGAGCTGCCGCCAGTTGCCTTGGTGAGGTGTGCGGGTGTCCTCAACTCGTTGGGCAAGGGTGTGCTCATTGGATTAATCTCGAGCAGGTTGCGCTTCTGAATATCAGCTGGCTTTTGGCGGCCACAGACAAGGTTGCGCATTCTCAGCTTCTTCTTCTCTTCTGCCCTCCACGCATCCTTTTGTTGCTGGATGACGGCCGGAGAGGGAAGCAGTTGGGGATCAATTCCAGATGTGTCCTCGGGAAGACTGACGAGCTTTCCCTCGCTGTCCATGTACATGATGACAAAGGGTTCGAAACGGAGGCGGGTGACGTTGGCGATGCGGCGCTTCGTCTGGTGAGCTTGGTCCCCGAGCTCCAGGCGGATGGGATACTAGTCCAGACCACCGTGGAGTGACTCGTGGTCAAATGTAATGCACTCTTCGTCGTCGTCGTCTTCTTCGTCTCGCGCCTCGCGCACAAGCAACAGGAACTCGTGCTCCTCATCGATGTGGATGGAGGGATCAAGCCTCGGAGTCTCAACGAACGTAGCCCGGAAGACGTCCAGCACTGTCTTATCTTGGAGTTTGCCCTTCTTATTGAGGCCTTTGCGCTTGCACTCCATAATAACCTTGCACGGCGTGTCGGGCCGGCTATTGGCAGTAAGCAGGTCGCCAAAGATGGACCCTGCAGGTTGCTTAAAGGCGAGGTAGAAGACGCCCGGGTGTTTCTCGACCGCGTATGCCTTGGAGGGGAACTCGGCCTCTGGGAGTGTCTTCTGGACCGTAACGTGATCAAGGGTCTCGGCCAGGGCTGCCGCAATCAGGCCAGTCTCCAAGCGTGGCCAGGCCTGGTATGGTTTGGGGAAAAACTTGCGGCCTTCGAGCAGCAAGTTGCGGGACTCTTGGGCTCGATCGGCATCGTACTGGTGGCTGCGACGCGCAAAGTAGTTAGTCATGTGTTCGTGTCGCTTGTGAGTGAAGGAGGATGAAGCACTTACACGAGGGACCGGGGAATGCCAAATGGGGGGTCAGAGGGCTTCGTCTTCCTGGCGAATTTGACGGCCTGCAGGAAAAAGGAGAGATCAGTCCCGCGGATGACGACCAGGTGATAGGGTGCCTCGGCGATTTGGCGGAGCGACATTTCAGGGCCAAGGCCAACAAGGTTCTTCAAGGCCGGAGCATACGGCGTGTTCTCTTCACAGTGTGGGTGGACGTCGAGGCGCAGGGGAATCGCGACTGGAGGCATGGGCGCCTTGAGCCTCTTGTCTTCGAGCTCCTTGACTCGGCCCTCGTTTGCGACGACACGGATGGTATCTTCGCGCGGCTCTGCAAGACGCGTTGCAGGCGCGTCAGTGACATCACCGCCAGATCTCTGGATACTGGGCAGAATGCGGACTAGGGCCAGTCCCTTTTCCTCGCCCAGGAGGCGCTGAAGCTCGGCAACCTCTGGGATGTCAAGGAGACACTGAGGAAGACGATCGGCGTTGGAGATGTAAAGGCTCGAGGTTGTATTGTATGCCTCGACGTGGAATGTCTTGAGCTCCGTGTGGTTGGGACCAATGTGCAAGCCTGGGAGATTGTCGCCGCGGGGCAGCTCAATGAGGAAACCGGTGCGGGACTCTTCATCTCTGTCGGACTGGACCGTGTAGAGGCTGATTCCGAGGTCAGAGGGAATGCCCAGAGACTTGCCGCCGAAGGTTCGGTAGGCCTCGGGATCGCTCGGGGAGGGGATGATGAGAAGTGCAGGGCACCTGGTCTTCTTGTGCACCTGGGACATTTTGAGTGAGTGCCTGCAGGCTGCCTCGACGGGATAGAGATTCGAAGGGATGGAGATTCGAGGGGTGACTGTCGTATTGACAGGAGAGGATTGTGATTTTTGAGATTGACAGAAAAGGGGAATGATCAGACGCTGTGCGTGGTGGAAATTTTCTATGAGAACGAAATCATCCAGAACAATCTGGAATGTTTTGGTGACGGGTGGAACGGTCTCGGTGACCTCGTTGGAGAGTGGCCCTGCGTCAGGGCGTGGTGCCGAACTCGGAGGGGCAGTAGAGTCGACGTGCAAGCAGGGCGATTTGTCCACCAGCTAGAAAATCATTCCTCCAGCTCCAAATGGTGCTCAGAATATCCCCCAGGTCCCTGAGTATGTGCAGATTGTTGAGAGGTCAGCCTGGTCAACAACCAACCCATGGGTCGAGGGGACGGAGGCTGCACATGCCACTTACCACATAGATGTGTGGACTTGGGGCATATCTTGCACGCGTGCTCAACTCGGGTCTGATGATTGCGTGTCAGTGATCTCCCGCACTGCTGAGATCATTCGAGAAATAGGGTGGGACACTTACATTCACATGCGTCCCACTACCGGACGAAGTTTCCGAGTACGCCGTGCTTGTAGATGCTGTTGTCAGGGTCGAGTCGAAGTGAAGAAGCAAGCAAACCGCATTTGCAATACAGATTAAGTTGTACAGGATGTTCATTCCTCTCGATGCTTGCACTAAGCCCACCAGTGGCTAGACCACATTAGATAGTATACGCTCTTAGTCCTGTAATGTACAGCATATTGTCTGTCAAAGATCCCTCTCCCACTTCACCGACACTCCACACACCCGTATGTCAAATACGTCGGATCGCAGTAGATGTTCAAATACACATGGCCATGGCTCTCTTGCACCATCCAATCTTTCGCTCTTGAATCGTAACATGTCGTGATACCGGAACACGTAAAGGTCTTGGTCTGTCTATATACACTTAAAGAAGAAGAAGAGGAGAAATGGGCTCGACAGCAAGCCACGGAGAGAAGATAGAAAAGAATTCAAGTAATAGGTGTGAGGAACGGGTGCAGCATGAGCTCATCCGCACTCGGCCGCTTGGTGTGGTCCAACTCAAAGGTCTGGGCCAGGAAGCTTTGGGCTTCTTCGCTCGCGTGGTCGGGAATGGTGGGCGCAGCTTTGGCGCCTCCGATCTTGAAAATGGCCTGCAACTGGGTGCAATCCGGGAACGGGTGCGTGCCTGTCATCATCTCCACCACAAGACAGCCCAAGCTCCAAATGTCTGCCTTGCGAGTGTAGCTCGTTTGCTTCACAACCTCTGGGGCCATCCAGAACACAGAGCCCTGCAGCGAGGGGCGGTGCTTGTTGTTGTTGGCGCCGCTGAGAATGTTGGATGCTTCGAGTTTCTTGGAAATGCCAAAATCGGAAATCTTGATGGTGCCTTTGTTGTCCACCAAGATGTTGGCGCCCTTGATGTCACGGTGGATAATCTCCTTGCCGTGCAGATACGACAGGCCCGTCAGGATCTGCCGCACAAAGCTGCGCACAAGGGGCTCGGGCAGGGCGCCGTAGGAGTTGAGCATGGTCTGCACCGAGCCACCGGGCACGTACTCGAGGAAAATGTTGAGGTACTCGGGGGAGGAGCTGCAGCCGAGGTACTGCACGATGTTGGGGTGGCGCATGTCGCGCAGGAGGCTGATTTCGCGCTTAAGGGCCTCAATCATACTCTTCTTCTTATGGTCGTTCTGCGAGTTGGCACCAGGCGAAGGTGCCTCGACTTGCTTGACGGCGAGCAGCTCGCCTGTCACGGCGTGCAATGCCAGGTACACACAGCCAAAGGAACCTTGTCCGATGAGGGCACCCTTCATCCACTGATTGTCGTCCCAAGACTCGCCAGCCAAGAAACTCTGCAGCTCCTCGTCGACATCCTCGCCATCCTCATTGAGTGCCTGGTTGACGTCGCGAAGAGAGCTGGAGCCGGACCCAGTGGTGCTCTCACCGTCGAAATAGCTGTGCCTGACGAGATTGCCCTCGGGGTCTGTGACGCTGAGACCCGCCGTGTCTGATCCGCTGTCGGCAAAGGATACGTACGACTTGCGGTTTGGCTCGATCGGACTGCCCTCTTCCTGCAACGTGTCGAGAACAGACGAAGCGACCGAGTCGCGGAACATGGTGGTCATGCGTCCATGGACATCTCGGGGCCGGACCTTGGCAATCTGACTGGTGGCGAGCCAGCTGTCGGCAATAGTGGGGATGGGGGGAGCATCTTGGATGCTCGACGCGAAGCTCAAGTTGCTGGCGACACTGAGACGGCTGTTGACCTTGCTGAGGCGTGCAGACCGACGCATGGACAGCCGCGCCGTGCGATCGATGTCCTCTCTTGGGTGGTCGGGGAAGTAGGAGGTGAGGTCGGACGCGATGAGCTCACTCGGTGGGCGGAGTCCACCAAACTGTCGCAGGACACCTTGACGGGTCCTTGCCAAGGGCGGGCTCATGGCGTCCTTGGAAGCCGGCCGTTCTAGTTCGCGAGCCGTATTCTTGACGTTTCTTTCGCGATCCTGGTACGACACCGGGGAAAGAGGCGGCTGCATCTGGTCCCAGCTTTCGCCGAGGGGTCTTGAAGCCTTGGCCTGACTCCGACCGCCGAAAGCGTCCATAGTGCGGTGGTTTTGCGAATTCTCCTCCATAGCAATGGCGGCAGCGCGCTCGAGCTCCCCATGTCCTGGCTCGCCAGCAGGCACCCGCCGGAGGATGAGGCGATTTCGCTCTGGTCGCTTGTCGTCTTTGATGATTTTCCAGAGCTCGGTATCGCCCAGACGGCGGCACTTTTTCGGGTCAGGTTCGAGGCCAACCAGAACCCAGAAGCAGTAGTTCCTCTCGTGGTCCTCTCGCAGTGCGAACTTCCTCAGTGTGACCCGCATGACTTCTTCGCAGTTCTTGCAATCGGCGATCTTGACCACCTTTGTGACGCCACCACTGGATATGACACGGATGACGTCTTGGTTGTATGGCAAGGCGGCCATGAGGGATCCGTCTAGGTTGGAGTTGTTCCTTTGGTGGTTGGCCAACTGGCCCGATCGAGTCTGGGGTGGCGACTGAGGCATGCGCGGGCCGGCAGGTAGTCCTTGGGGGGCGTAGCGTTGTCGGCTCGCCTTGTACTCGGTATTTGGCAGCGGAGAGTTGGGCCGGGACTGTGACTTTCCTGCGTCGAGAGCGATGGCAGTGTCGTATTGGCGCGAGTATCGCTTGTTGGCGGAAGGAGTGGGTAGTGAGCGGGCGGCCGAGTGTGGTGGCCGGGGCGAGCTACTGGAGGAGGGCGTGTATTGTTGGAGGTCCATCAAGCCGCCAAAAGAATCCTGGTGAAGAAAATGTTAGTCCTATCATTGCGGACGTGGTCCGACTTGGTGGGAGACCTACCCTATTCCGCTTCTTCTGGTTGGCATAGGCTTGGGTCCTCAGCTTCTTGATGCCCAGAAACAACCGAACCCGGTCGCCGACCTTGTCGATGCCCATTTCCTTGAGGACCTCCTTGTCCATCTCGAGCAGATTCTCGCCATTAATGTGGTTTTTCCTAAAGATCTTTTCGTAGTCGCCGCATTTGACGGATCTCAGGTAGTCGCAGACGCGGTCTTCGTCCCAGTATTTAACGGAATCGGGGCCGTCGCCTTCGGAAAACTCAGACTCGGTCGGACTTGCAAAAGACTGCTGGTTGGAGGGAATGGTGGGTGCTCTTCTCGGAGGCGGGTAGGAGGACTGTGCGGAGCTCGAGATGACGAGTGTGGACTGGTTCGAGTTCAGGCCGGCCGAGTAGGGCGACTTTGAGGCCAACATGGCCATGGCGGGTGATGGCTAGAGGGGAGCAGGGAAGCGTTGTGGAGCGAGGGCGGCGTAGGGTAGTGATTAGATATGAGACCGTGTGACCGAGTGATTAATGGCGTGGATGGAATGGCGAGATGGTCAGTGGGTGGGAAAGGTGGCCTCGAGGCTGTCCAAGCGGTCTCTTGTCGCGAAGGGGGAGGGTATCGTTGGAAGGCAGGTTGGAAAATGCGGGCGGGAAGGCTGAAGAGATATCTTCGTACTGTGGTACTAAGTAGAGGTCGGATTCCGCTTTGGTCCGTGACAAAAGTGGATCCACCGGTGGAGAATGTTTCGACTTTCGGGGAGCAGGGACCAACGCGTTGGTAGAGGGCAACTCTGAGCGAATATGCGGTGGAGGGGTCGAGTTGTTCAGTTGAAGGAGACGAAGGCGGTAGCTTTTTTTTTTTTTTCCGTATGGACCAACACGCGAGAGTGGGGGGGGCGGTGGCAAGCTCAGCACACAAAGGATCCAATTTGGCCTTGACCAGCTGAAGGGGCTATTTGCTGTGGCTCTGCTTTGTGACGTTTCTCGCTGACGCTTGAACAACCTTCCTTGGAAAGTCGAGCAAGTTGACTTGGCCGCGACCCAGACCTCGGCCGTGTATGAGCATCAACGGGGATTCAAGTCGAGTCCAAGGTGTTTGCGGGACGAGGTTTACGGAGCACGGTCCATTGAACAGGCCGCTTTCGGGAAGATGAAGTCAGGACTCAAGAGGATGACAGATCGTTGCTGTTGCCGTCGTCTGTTGCCGTGATCGTATTCGTGGAGGTGATGGTGGGGGCGGTTGGACCTTGGGAGCAAAGAGCAGGTGGTGGGCATTAGGGATATGCATGCATTGACCTGTCAGTCCATGTGAGACGGCGATTAATTGCAGCGATCGAGTGTGGAAACGACCAAGGCTGTGGTTGTCAGGTTGATTAGATGGCATGTAAGAGACTTGTTCGAGACAAAGTTAACAACAAGGGCAAGGCAAAGCGCGTATATTCCGTACACAGGGGGCGGGGGGAGGGGGCTAAGAAGGAGGAGGAGGAGGAGGGAGGAGGAGGCAGCGATGTTTGTTTGAGGAGTCAAGCACCTGTCACGGAATCCTTTTGCAGCCAACAGTGACATTCCGGGTTGACGGCAGCGAGGCGCGGGCGGGCTGGCAACCCCCCAACAACCCCCCAAAGGACCCCTGTCTTCCCTAGAGGTTACAGGTGGAGCTCGGGGCATGATTGGCTTGCGAGGCAGCACACGCAAGGCGGATCCCTGCCAGTCTTGGCCCTCAAGAGCCTCCAACCGCACTGCTAGATTGAAAGAGCGCCTGTGAAGAGCCGCTAAGTTTGTTAGTTGAAACGTCGACGGCTGACCGGCCCCCTTTTCCCACACACACACCAAGAGCCTACGGAGTACCACCGAAGAATAGGTACAGATCAGCACAGAGATATCTGGGAAAGAGGACAAGATTGGCAGTCGGACACTCCAAGTTCAACATACGTCAACAGGAATACGAAAGAGTATATTATATCATACCTAGGTACGGAGTAGGTAGTAGCAAGTTCGGCACGGAGAAGCCAAGCGAGCACTGGCGAGAACAAAATTCACACCGGCGCGTCACGAAACAGAGCCCACAAAAAAGCCAAACCTTATGCTTTGTATGTACTGTAGTCTGTGGTATGGAGTACTGTAGATCGCAACTTACAGTACTGTGCGTGCTCTTATGCTCTCGATCCTCCTATTGGGGCGCCTATCGAATCCCACATCATTACAGAGTACTTTGGTACTCTGTATGTAAGTACCTGCCACAACTGCAGCGAACTTCAAAAGTGGATTACTAGTAGCTGAAGTCGATCAACAAGGTTAGGCGGATGCATGGTCAACGGCGTAATCTGAGGCTCAAAATCGGATCGCATGGCTAGAGAATGACATGACACCTGTGAGTTTGTGACAGGCCACCCACGTGCAATCCAGCAAGGTGGATGGATTACTTGGATGATAAGAGCTTGGCCTTGGGAGCTATGCTTTGCTTTGACTCTACTAGTCGAGTCGTCCGAGCTCCCAGGCTCAGGCTCAGGCTCAGGCTCAGGCTCAGGCTCAGGCTCAGACTCAGGCTCAGACTCAGGCTCAAGCTTAGGCTCAGGCTCAGGCGGGCACTTTGTACAAAGCGAAGCGAAGAAGGGAAAAGGGGGAAGCTGCCGAAGTTTGTAATGCCGTACTTGTGCTTGGGAACTGTACCCGGAGATGAAGCATTGACGATGAGGCCATATCACTGCTTGCTATACTCCATATCCTACCGTCCGTCCGTCTCCTGCTCAGCGCTCACTCACACATCCTCCTCGGCATGCCCCGTCGTTGGTGACCTTGCTGATGACCATGGCTGAAACTTGGAGTTGGTCATTAGTTGCAGGTGGTTGACAAACTGTTGTTGTTTTTGCTGGACATATACAGTATATTATGCTCGCCAGTGAACCTAGTACCCGAAGATCTCTTCTCCCAAGCCACCGGTCGGCTGCGATAGTGCTTGGCCGTCTCACTGCGCGGGGTCCTGGGAATTTATCGCGTATAGTTTTGTTGCCGCCGCAATACACACTACTACAGTATGTGGGACAAAGTGTGCTATTGTCGTGGTAATGGCTGTTTTTGAACACGGCGATCACCACCATTGATCATCAGTCACCACAAAAACACTGCAAACAGAACGCCCGATGATCTTCCTCAAGGAGCCGGGAGGAGAAAATGCTTGCGGGAAGGCTGGAAGCCACTTGCGCAACATCCCCGCCAGGCTGCAGTTGTCTGGTGGCCCACCTTGTTTCATGTTTTCCCGCCGGCGGCTGTGTGTGAAACAAAATCCCCGGAATAGCACCACCGCCACCAGACTCGACAAGTGTTCCTGGCGTGCTTCAACGCATCACGTCTACGCGTCCTTGTCACGGTCACTGTCGAGCACAAATATCAGGCGACTGATGAAGCAGGACGTGCTCCTCGATGGGACTGCTAGGTACTCCGTATAGCATGAGAATGACAGGCCGATCGATCGATATGGATGCCCCAAACTGAGAGCGTGGTCCGAACGCACCAGGGTTGCTTATCAGAACGCACTTTATTTGCGGCGCGCTTTGTCCGGGGGGTGGGCTTTGCGTGTTGCGCGGGCAGTCGGGGGTTGGGTTTGTCGACATACGATGTTGGCTTTTGTTCTTTTGTGTGTGCTAGTGGACCCTGGCAGACAGAGTTCCCTGACTCTCACTCAAAGGTCATGGACTTTCGGCATTGTGCGCACGTGAAACCTTGGGGAGAAGGCTCTTGTTGTCATTCATTGCCCGCAACTCGTGTTCGGAGATGTGCACCGGTACCAAGTGCGTCTGTATATGCCGTCCAGCCGTCCAATATGTAGTCCAGACAGCTGTCGGGTAACTGGCTTACTGACTTTCCAGCTTGTCTGACTGCGCCGCTGTGCAATCCTGGCAGTCTGCAGTACAGCCCTATGGCGCCGATGGATGAGAGAACAGGGGAAGGAAAGTCAGCTTCGATGCCATGCAGCCATGCAGCCATGCAATGCATCAGGCAAGCAGGCAAGCTGGCAAGGCAAGGTTGTGCCGGGTGCTGACTTGAGTGAATGATGAGTGGCTATCACCATTTCCGGCGAAGCCAGTGTGCAGTGGCAAAAGGAGGGAAAGACCTCGGGAGTCTCGTTGCGGGAATATCGCCCGTAATATATACAGTACTAGCGATACAACAGCTTGGGAAACCCCAGGGTCATGGCCGAGTTCGTCAGACAGTCATCACACAACCGCCTCCAGAAATGTTTGCCATCAGGACTGGCCTGTCGAAGAGCTGAGCGCACTGTCACTGTCGACGAAGAGCAGCCAGAAACGCCACACATTCACCCGCATGAGCCACACCTTATTAAGTGCGGTAGTGCTCCCTCACCTCCCCCGGGCCTACCGTGCAACCCTGTCGCCGATCCGCCCCCCCTTCAAGCCAGTCAAGCCCGGTTGGGCCACTCAGAGACCGGGCTGCCGCTGTCATCATGATGGAACTTGGCAGCCTTTGCCTCGGTTTGCTTGCTTGAATCAAGTTTATTCGCTCCCTACAAGGCGCCCCTCCTTATCATACGTAGAGCAACAACAGTCGGCGAATGGCTTCGATTCTTCCATTCAGGGTCCAAGCTTGGCGCAACTGACGATGGTGATATGACCATCACGGCAAGAGACCAGAAAGCTTTCGGTTCATGAAACCCTTGAGTCGCCGCCCATCTACCACATTGCTACTGTGCCGATGAGGAGGCATCGACTCGCCGAACAGCTGCAGCTGCTGACACGCTCCGCCGGCCGGACAGCCATACAGTTTGACAGTTGACAGTTGACAGGCCGTGGCAATATATGGTAGGCGGTGGTGGACAGGCTGACAGGCTTAACAGGTCGGCAGGGGGTTGAGATCATCTTCTCAGCTCATGTCGGCAGCACTGCATTCCGATCATTCCAGTGGAGTCCTCACGCCGATCGCACTTATCGCCGAAGGTGTGTCCCCGCTGTTTTCTCACAAAGACCTCCCGGCCGCCCCGACTATGCGGCTTCTCGTCCATCATCATCAAAGCAACCCTTCGACTCGGCCCGGAAGTATGAACTCCGGGGGTGCCACGGAAAGATGGCTTGGTATATGTGGAAATGCAATCAGGCAATCTGTTTAATTCTTGGCTGTCTTTTCTTCCAGTCTTCCAAGGTCGTCTTTGGGGAGCACTGACCTTGGGAGATCCACGCACACGAGCTGCAGAAAAAAAAACCCCGATATCAAGGGCGCTGTTGATTGGGCAATGCCGGCTGTTGCACACCCCGCAAACAGCAAGACTTGCACCAAGTCCGGGGGATTTTCCCTTCAAGCCCTCTTCCTAAGCGTCCATAGCGTCCATGGCGTCCGCTGGGCGTCCTGGCGTCACGGTGTTTTCCTTGCGGAGGATTCCGTATCCGGGTTGATAGATAGTAACGCAACCAGAAACATCCTGGCGTGGTCTCTGCTGCTGCTGTGTGTTTGGCTGCAGCTGATGACACCGGCATGGATATGGCAGCATCAGTCAGGATGGCGAAATCCGCTTTTCGATGTTGGAAGATACGGGCAACACCATGGATGTTCTGTTCCACTCCCAGTGCAATGGTGCAAACTTTATTATCTTTTTGCATGACACCACCGCTGTACTGTGTACAGTAGGTAAGTAGCAGCTGAGTGCAGCTGAGTGCAGCTAGTAGCTTCGCAGCCTCTTCTATGCTCCGTATGCGTCTCTATTTCTTTTTTTATTTATCCAAAGAGGCAGCCTCCCCGACAGTGCCGGCAGTGCCGCTGTTGTTGTCCTTCCTCTTCTTCTTCTTCTGATCCTCCACGCGGGTCACCGGCTTCATTGGTGAGCACAAGGGGGAAACAACGTTCGATCTTTTCTTATTCCAACCCACCTAGAATAAACGATACGCCGCAAGACCGGGATTGGTATCCAAGCATCTGGATATAGAGTCACCGCAACCCCCCTCCCTCACTCCTGCTGATTTCGCGCCGGCGACGTCAGGGTACTTACTACTGTACTACTGTACGGAGCAGCCGCAGCCGCAGCAGCGCCTATCACATAGGCTTGCTAGATCGGATCGGCCTGCCAGCCCAGCCTGCTGGGAAAAAGTCTCAACTCGGCAATCGTCCCTGTTGTCCCACTGTCCCTTTTCTCTCCAGGATCAAACAGGCTCTCATCAGCTGCGGTTGTGCTACGACAAACGTCATCTCATCTCGACAGAAACATGCCCACGACATTTCCTTCCGCCCAGTGGTTACTCGAAAAGCAGTCTCGGCACATTGAGGTGTGAGATCAAAGGCACAAGAATCACGCTGTGACTTAAATCACTGCACTGCACTTGCTGCTGCAACATCTTTGCTTTGGCGACGACCCGAGTCCTGGAGGAGCGGTAGGATTGCTGTATCTATAAATGTGGTGGAAGCCCCCCCCCCCTGTCATCACCAACCTCGCCGGCCTCTCTTCTTTCGGTTCTGCACGCAGACTCAAGTTTTGCGTGCTGCTCTACTTGGAGACTCTTCAAGACGAACATCACCAAAGGTCTTGCAGAATCTCTTCCCATCGTCAACTGTGGCGTCCCGAAGGCGTGCCTCGCCTACGTGGTTTTGCCAGGAAAGATATACACACACATACACACACACACACATTCCAACTTTCACAGCCATCAAACCTCATCCAATATCCCACCTCCGGCCGTGACAGCACACCAAGTCTCGAATTATCCCAGCTTTCCCTCCCGGGCACACTAGACGCAGCTTATCGTTACGTCCACCTGCTAGGCTGCCAGGGCGCGCCGTGCGCTCGGGCGTGTACCTGTCGATCCATACTCTCGAATCAGCGATTTGGATCCTTGTGCTACTCAGCGAATGAGTAAAGGGCTGACGTCAACACCCAATTCCGAGAGACCCTTTCTTTCAAGAATCATATCAGCATTTCCTGCTGAAAGTCCGTCCCGACCTTGACTGGTTCATGTTGATGGACGAAAGAAACATTGAAAGTCCGGCACAGTTTTACCCATCACCTTGATTCACAATGGACATCCGAAAATGGAAGCGGCAGAGTTCCGCTCATTCACTACAAGCACTGACCCTCGACGAGGCCAGCAGCTCGAGCCCTGCAGGAAGCTCGCCTGCCAGCTCGATCCATGAGGGCAGAAGAAATAGCGGCAGCATCTTGTCCACCATGAAAAGAAGTCTCAGCCGCGCGTCTCTCTCACCAAGCAAGAGATCCACCTTGACCGACCCTTCGACGGCGGTAGGGACACCAGCACCAGGGGGCACGCCAGGCATGCCAGGGAGGAAGGCTCTGCACAAATCATCCGGGTCTTTTTCCTCCTTTGACAATGTGCGCCGGCGGTCCTCGGCGGCATCGGATCTGGGATACCGGCGCCAGTCCAGAACCTTGTCGCTGTCCCTGAGCTCCTCCTCGCGGCTGCCCGCGATGGGCATCGACTTCCGGACGGCCATCGACTGGAAGACGCAGCGGGTCGAGGCCCACTGCGGTCTCGAGGCGGACCCCCAGGTCCTCCGCAGCAAGCCGTCCTACCTTGTCATCACCCCGGACTACATCGTCAGGATGCGGAGCAGAACCGAGGCGCTCGCTGCGTTCCCGCAGATCGCATCCGCCGACCACCGCCGGGACGAGGCCGGCAGCAGCAGCAGCAGCAGCAGCATGCTCCCTCCGCCAGAGCCGGTGCTGGTCATCCCCGTGCACCTGATCGTGTCGGTCTTCATGGCCGAGACCTCGCGGCCGTCCTTTGGCATCGAGATCTGGTGGAAGTCGACGACCTCGCGCGCGGCCTACGCCAGTGCACAGGTCTACTTTGTCATGCCCGAGGACCGCTCGGAGATGATGCGGACGGTGCGGGTCCAGGTGAAGGCAAAGAGCGCCGAGTTCCCCGAGGCGTCGCTGGTGCCGCTGGAAGTGGAGGCGCGCATCATGCACATCTTCTCGCGCGAGGAGCCCGGCTTCCAGACGTGCAGGCCGGAGGTGTTCCCCGTTGTGCGGAGGACGACGGTGCGGGAGGATGTGCTGCACAAGGAAAAGACGCGCAAGTCTCAGGACGCGGCGTCGTGGTATCTCGCGCTGGGCAGGAATGCGTGCTATCTGGTGGAGGTGACCCAAGCGATGCCAGTCGATGTCAAGTATCAGACGTTCGGCCTGGTAACGTTGGAGTCGTTCTGGGCCAACTGGACTGTTCACGAGGAGCGTTTTGTGTTGAGTTTTCGGTGAGTACAATACATGACCCTCCCTCCATTCCTCCCTAATCGAACGCGTAAGTAGACAGTTCCAGTTCCTAACACCCAAATAGTGAACCCTTCAAGACGACAGTGACCCTCGAGTTGGCCAGCAGATACTACCGCCAGATTGTCATTACCTTTATGAAGGCCGACAGGTTTCTCAAGCCTTGTTGGCCCACGGGCCTGCAGACGCTGGAAGTCTTCCGCGTCTCGGGTCTCGCGGATCCGCAGCTTCTTATTGCCGGCGACAACTATGGTGGCCTCAGCAGGACCCTCGACGCCTTCTTGACGGCGTACCGCTGCTCGCCAGTGGAGTGGGAGATCAACTGGAAGACAGCCTATGCGCCCGAATTCCGGCTTCTGCCGCCCAAGGCGGGCGGGAACTATGCCAACTTGCAGCTGCTGGCTGTCATGCGGTCGCTGCGATACAATGGCTACTTCAACTCCATCTCCTTTGCTGGTGTCGACCTCAGCGGGCTGTGGGAGAAGATGGACACAGCCGGCAGGACGCCCATCCCCTATATGAACCGGAGCTGCCTGGCCCTCAGCGACGTGGAGTTGGGCCACGTCAAGGTTGGGTCTCTTCTGCACAAGGAGATACACGCCCTGGCATTCTGCTCCGAGACGATCCGCCAAATCGACTTCACCGACTGCTTCACCGAGAGGAACATACGACGGAGTGTGCTGTCTCCGCAGGACGGCCCTGGCTTCCTGTTCCCCATCTTGAACCTCCTCGAGCTGGGCCTGACCAAATGCAACCGCCTGCTCGTGGGTGGCAACTATCTTCGCCCCGCGGACATCCAAAGCCTCGTGGAGGCGCTCATGACACAGCAGGTCGAGGTCCAGGCTCTCGACATCTCCCGCTGCGGTCTTTCCGACCTTGCCCTGCGTGATATCTTTGAGGTTCTGTTCCACCAGAGTCACTCCCTGCAGACGCTCAATGTGTCTGGGAACCGCGGTCGAGTCCATGTCTCGATGGTCGCGAACCTGTGTCAAACCATCTCGGATCTTCGGCAACTGGATGTGGCGGGTGTGATCATGGGCGATATTCCGGGTCCATTCTTCTCGTTTGATACGCTCTCGCGGTTTGACTATCTCGAGGAGTTGGACCTGTCCCAGTACAAGGTGCGTGTGTTTGACCCTCCCTTAAGCTACTCCCACCTTGTGTTTGTGTGTCTTTTTCTTATTACCCAAAGCTAATCCATCCTCTTCATCCTCTTTCAGGTCAATGAGGCAACGCTGAATGCCTTGGACAAGTTTCTCCACCAGATCCCGTCCATGGCAGCGCCACGGCGTACATCCTCCTACCAAGACTCCCAATCACCATCAACATCATCATCATCACCGCCGACCGGTACTTTCCAGAAGCTCGCACTGAACAACTGCGGCATTAACGGCCGCGAGGCAGCCCGCCTGCTGCGTGCCATGACCCACCACCCCGGCGCGCATCTCCACCTGAACGGCAATCCTCTCGAAGACGGCTTGGAGGACTTTTGCCGCGCCATCGCGCTCACGCCCGGCCCTGCCGGCCTGCACATGGACATGGTGGAGTTCCGCCACGAGGCCCACTTTGTCGCCCTGATCAAGGCCCTCACCGCCAACACCAACATCACCTTCCTCAGCATGGCCGGCACCGCCCCGACGCCTTCGGCCGATGGTCCCTGTGGAGCCGAGGTCTGCGAGGCCCTCGAGGCCTTCTTCCAGGCCAACCAAAGCGTGCGCTATCTCGATCTGTCCGGCTACAACGGCAAGCTGGACGAAGGGCAGCTGGCCCCCGGCTTCGCTCGCTCCCTGCGCGGGCTGGCCACCAACACCACACTGACGCACCTCCGCATTCGCAACCAGAACCTGCACGACGACGTCGGCACGCTGGGCACGGTGATCCGCCAGAACAAGACCCTGCGCATGATCGACTGCCAGGAAAACAACTGGAACCTGACGAGCATCCAGTTCCTGGCGAAGAGCCTCAAGCTCAACCAGGCCATCGTCCACTTCCCGCTGCCGCACCTGGAATACGAGCGCATCCTGCGCCGCGTGGTGGCAGACACCAGGCGCCAGGCCGCCAGCCTCACCAAGGCCGCGTCTGCGATGCAGCAGGAGCAGGACAACGTGCTCCGCACCGCGCTGCTACGGCAGTTGCACGATCTGCGGGAGACAGTCCTGCGGAACCGCGGCTTGGCCGAGGCGCACGGGCTCGGACTCGCGGTGGACTTTGACGAGAGCGGTGACACGGGCGGCGAGACCGGGTGGCCCAGTCTGAAGATGAGAAGGGGCGCGTCGGCGAATGTCAGCAGCAGCAGCAACAGCCATGGTGGCTTGGCCGGGAGCCGCACGACATCATCGGCCCCTGCGCAGCAGGTTCATCATCCGCGCACAGATCTGCGCGTGCAGACCCCCTCGCGCTCGTTGGATTTCGATCTCGACTCGGACCTCATGGAGACGCCCGTCAGCAGCATCGCCCCTGTCGACGTCGTCACGCGCAAAGTCCATGAGATCTCGATGGCTCGAGGCTCGTGTGACGGGGCCGGGGCCGGGGCCAGTGATGGTGGCAATGGCGACAACCAGGAGGACACGGATGAGATCGAGGCCGAGGCCGAGGCCGAGAACACCCTCAATCCCTATCACATCCCCCGTGATGCGCCGCTGCTCGAGACACCCGAGGCGGATGCCGGCGGGTGCAGCCCCACCGACTGCGACATGCCGGTGACGCCGCCTGCGACGACGACGACGCCCAAGAGCGCTCCTTCGCGTAGCAGTGGTGATGACGATGATGATGATGATGTTGACGAAGCGTCGTATGAATTTCTGGATGGCAAGGAGGAGCAGGCCTATAGTCCGAGCTTTGACATGGGCCCCTATTTTACGGGCAGTGGACGGGATTTTGTGGTGAATAGGTTTCGGTTTGGGGGCCTGGAGGCGCATGAGGAAGAGTAATCAAAGGCTGGATGGGCTGGCTTTACTCTCTAAGACACTGGATTGGGAAAAGATCGTAGGCGCGGATTGAGTGGCCTACTCTGAGGACCCGGAATGGACTCTGGGACCGGCGTTGTGTGTTTGTGGTGATCTTCGGAAACGGCCTCCAGGATATAGCGGCATGATTTTCTTTTCCTCTTGTCATCATTATGTTTCAGCTTCTTGCAAAGATACCCTATTTAGATATGGATAATATGGACATGGTCGTGGATTTGAAGTCCTTCTCTCGCAAGGAGACAGACGTGCCCCAGGTTGTGAAGAGCGGGAAGATTGTCAACCTCTTCTTCTCTCACATTTCCATTCCCTGTGTCCACTCCGTACAGATACAAAAGTGGCCGTCCCGGAACGTTGAGTTTAGCATTCTGTTCTCTTTCACAATGTGCAAGGTGCCGTAGGTGGCCTACTACACACACCATCACCCTTCGCTCTGTCTCACACCAACCTTGGAACGCACTCGCTGCTGCACAGACAATCATTCTTTGCCGACACTTGTGTCATGCTCTTCTTCTTCTTCTTCTTCTTCCATCACACTACCACCACATCATGACGTGCGCAACCACCAACCAAGCCCGCAACAGAAAGATATAGAACCTGCTTGCACGACCCCGGGTTGCGTCGAGTCAGCTCTGACTCTTCACACACACTGACCGACGTTTGCTTAAAATCTGTGCACATCACGAATCGACTTCCGGCAGTTGATTTGGTACATTCCTGGTTGAATCTACGACCTCGGCAGGCTCCTCACATCACGTACTGTGCCTCCGCATTTTGGCGTGTCACGACCGACCTGGCTCATATCATGCATGACCTGTGTGCCGTTGCCGGTGTGTACAGCGGAGCGCTTTCCGGAGGGCAGGCAGATCCAGATTCGGACTTGGGGGAAGTAGGAGATGTATGTAAGGATAAGGAAATGACACAAACAGTGTGAATGCCCTGACAACGCTGGTGGTATGGTTTCGCTGGTTGGTCATGACATACCCTCGCCGACTCACAGCCCTCGCAAGACCTTGAACTCTTGCTCACTTCAACCAAGACCGTCGGGAATGAGTTTCGTAGTGCGCACTGTTCATCCCTACTGATCATCATGAGCTCTTGTTCCTCCTTCTGTAACAATATCACAGGCACGCGTACTTGGGAGGACTCGGACAAATAGTAGTAGTGCTGGCAGATCAGTCACCCAGCGAGTGACCTTCCTAATTATTCTCTGTATATCGTTGGTATCTCGTGATGCTATGTCAGGGCAGCAAGCCATGTTCCTGCCACCGGTTTCATCGACCAGCGAATCCAGCTGCTCCGATAGAGAGAGCTATGCCCCTTCGCCAGCACCTGCCGCCAGAACGCCCTGCTGGAGTCGGACTAAATTTCAATAAATCATGTAAATCATTGTGCCGCTTCGTATAAATGACAACGCTGACTCTCTCTTGTCGTTTCACATGACGCTCAGAGCCCCCAGTACAAGTCGACGTGCTGTCCGTGAACCAACTCGAGCAGAAACCCTAATTTTTTTGTGTGCAAACTTCCTGGCAGTGCGTGGAAAATGAGCTCATGGCAGACCAAAGGTTAGACCAGCCCCGAATGATGCCACCAGAGCCGCCACTGCCATGGATAGAATGCTGATACCACCAGCGGCCTTGGACGACGAGGCACCGCTCTCCAAGCCAAAGTCCGAGATGGTGGCCGGGGGCTGCCCAATGCCCGTCGCCGCGACCGAGTTCACGTTGGTCGAGCTGGGCACCGCATCGCTGCCCGCGCCGATCTCCACGACGTTGGTGGTCGTCGAGTTGAAGGTCGTCTGCGCGATCGAGATCTCGTTGTTGGCCAGGTCGTAGACCACGTACGCGCTGCGCAGGAAGGTGTCGCCCAGCACAAACGACGTCGTGCCCGCGGGCGCAATGCCAAAGAGGCACGCCTCGGTGCCGTCCAGGAAGGTGGGCCGCTGGCCGCCGGCGGTGACGAGGTCCAGCACCAGCTCGTTCATCTCGACCGCGATGACGGGCTCGGTGAAGTTGAAGCGCAGGCTGCGGCTGGTGCCGGCCGCGGCGCACGCGATGTACGCCGCGTTCTCGTTGGCGTCGTACTGCGCCCCGACGAGGTCGTAGATGGTTTCCACCATCGCGTCGGGCAGGTACGTCAGGCTGGAGCCGCTGTCCAGCAGGACGGGCAGCGCCTGCGCGGTCGCGACCGCCTCCTCGTCCACGTACAGGCCGGTCAGCGTGATCAGGAACTCGGCGTAGCTGGCCCCGCGCGGCTGCACGGGCAGGGTCTTGAGCTCGCCCTCGAAGCGCTCCGTGTCGACGCCGCCAAAGAGGATCGAGCCCGTGTTCGCGTCCAGGTCGTTGAGCCACAGGCTGTAGGCGTTGGAGTTGATCATGCCGTCGGCCGCCATCTTGGCCGGGAGGTTGTCGTAGGGCCCCAGCTCCGCCCGGCCCACCTGCACCTCGTTGGCCGTGTACCCGATGCCCAGGATCCCGCTGTCGCTGCTGCTCTCGTAGCCCACGCCAAACTGCAGGTTTTGGATGGTGGCGCCGCCGATGTTGAGTGTGTCCGTGACATAGTCGCCGCTGGAGCCGGAGCCGTCCACGTATGAGATGTTGAAGTACGAGCCGAGATAGTTGTACGTCGACGAGGCATTGGCATTGTAGGTTCCTGCGAATGCGCAAGGCTGCGATGCCCTCGTACAAAGCGATGATGTGTCGGTGTTGACCCACAAATCACTGCTGCCCGTGTCGATGTGCAGTCGCACTGATTGTCCCGGGGTTCCGACTGTGGCGTTGACAAAGTAGAGCGTCTCCTCGTTGTCCAAGTTCGCGGTGATGGTGTTTCTCCGCCGTAATTGATCTCGTTTGTGTGGTTGTAGGACTGTTTTCCTCTGTGTCTGCATGCTGACCACCTTTGGGGCTCCTCCGTTTTCTGACCTCGGACGGAGTGCCAGCCCCTCTGTGGATGATATTATCGTGGCCCCAAGGGCTATTATTGTTGCGCACTTCATGATGCTCGTTTTCGTTCTCGTTCTCGTTTCGGCGTGCACATAGGCGGGCTCCGAACTGGTGCTGTGCGTTCACCGAGTCGTCTGCTACGGTAGATAGTATGCAAAAATGTGCGACCAAAGCAATCAAAAGGCTGCAAGTTTCTCTATGTCATGGAGCCGAATTACTTGGTTGCTGTTGAAAGGTAATGGGAAATGGCACAAAAAGGGCAGGCCTCGATCGAGAGAAAACAGCTGATTTGTTCAGTGTGGAGCCGAGTGCGCGTCCCCGTACGTGTCAGGTCCGGCTTGCCACCGAGCAGTGATCGAGGTGCGGCGTCCGTGGCGGTAATCCGTGGCGGTGTCCGTCTCTTGTGAACCACTACGCCGGTGTCAAAAAGTACCAAAGTGACGATGAAGGTAGGCAGTGAAGGTTGTGGATGTGAGGTGAGAATGACGAGTTCCAACCACCAGACAAGTCTCCAGGAACAAACCGCAAGCCGCACCAAACGGCAGACAGGGGAAATGATGTAGGTGGTGGCTAGGGCCTCCTCTCCACCAGCGACACAGAAATAACCGACTGAGCATGAATCAGATTCTTGGAAAGAAAATGAATTACAAGACGCCTGGCTACGGCCAAGCCACAAGTGCGCACGATGCCAAGCTTCCCAGCGTCTTGGGCGAGTATCACGGGCTGGGCAATGGTGGGTCAGGGATGTCGCTCTGTAGGTGCAAGGCTGCCAATGGTAGAACTTCTGGGGGGGGGGGGGTGGGGAGGAGGGAGGGGCCCGGGGGGTTTTCAAAAAACGAGAATCGTCCAGTTTGGGGGGAGTGGGCGGGGGACAGTGATCGCGAGAAAGGTGA
>PYFS01000427.1:0-44826 GCA_003671545.1 Ophiognomonia clavigignenti-juglandacearum | reverse complement strand
CGGGGGGGCTCCTCTGTTCTGTTTTTTTTTTTTTTTTTTTTTGGTTGGGGGGGGGGGGGGGGGCCCCCCTCCCCCCCCTTTTTTTTTTTTTTTTTTTTTTTTTTTTTGTTTGCTGAATTCTCACCTATCTCGTCGCCGGTGCACACACACAGAGAGAGTGTGGCGGCCAATATAATCATGTCTCCTCAGTCAGCGGCCTGGTCACAGCCGATGGACACATGCAAGCCTCGAATGATGCTTTTTGAGAGTCAACTGTACGACCAGGTACAGTACTTTATTAACGTTGGCTGTTGGCCGGTTGGAAGAAGCAAAAGTACAAGTACTATACTTAGGTACATGCCGATCGTTTGCTGAGCCCGGCCCGGGCCCCAGAAATGGGGCGAGCGCGGCTGAGCCAATCACTAGCAGATCGCTTGTTCGCCAGTGTTCCTCGACGCTTGCATGCAAGTGGCCGCCTCACTTCGACAACCTTTTTGCCAACCAGTCCTTTCAAATTTCGGTACGTGTGCAAGGAGGTGGGCGGGTGTCTCTCGACCTGGCTGGCAGGCTGGCTGGCTCGGTTCGCGCAACTGGCAGCCTTTAGGCCTGGGTGTTCCTACCTGAGGCCACTGACGAAACAGACCACCCCCTGCTTGCTGACACCAGCCAAGTCCGACCGAGGTACAACACTGTGGCGCTGTCACTCTGGGATTCCCGCATACGGACGTACCTTTTTTGTCTCTTGTACGCACGACAGGATGTTGGGCGGTGGGAAGGGAAACCCCATTTGACAGCGGCTGCTGTGCAGGCTGTGATCGAAACAGGTTCAAGAGGCTACTTGCAAGTTGCAGATGCACGAGAGACCATGTGGTTTGATAGGGCCGCCAGCCCAGACCAGATCCGTTCTGGTCCAAGCCATGGTGGGCGAACCATCAGAAACCCACACCGCCTTGATACATACAACGTGGTCTGTGAGTTGCCGGGGGTCAAGAAGAAGAAGGAAAGGATTGCCCACCACAGCGCCATCATCGTCAATGGAACGCCGTTAAGAAATCCTTGGTCGGGGGCGAGAATCAGAGAGAGAGATAGCAGGGAGGGTCCTGTCATGTACCGAGACCTTCCTTCCCTTTCCACTGGACCCCGAAAGACCCCTTTGATTCTACTTCCTTCCCTCGAGCCTATTTTTCCTTCGTACCTTCAACAACGGTTACATCGTCTATCCCGACTGCCACTGAACCTTGTTGTTGCCCTACAGCATCGTCATCTGCGGGTTCACCTTCATGCCAGATGAGGCGGGAGACTCAAGTCAACTGAGACACGGCAACTGCAACGACTGGGCGTTGTTACGTCTCTCTCTCGAGACAGAGAAAGACATGACACACGCAGTTGTCAACTGTTGTATATGCTGATCATCTTTCATTTATGCGCTTGCGTGTTTTCTGTTTCGTCGTATACCTCCGTATCCTTAAGCTCATCAGCGCATTACGCTCCTTTCTCACGGTCGTTCCGAAGTTTGCACACAATATCAGCACACTGGTACACACCCAGACTCGAACTGGACCCTTCCTCACCGGCCTTATGCTATGAACTGTGACTGCTGGTAAACTAGTTCACATCCAGCGATATTTTTGCTCTGTTTCGAAACGACTTCCCCGGCAATGTCCAATGGCTCAACCGTTTGATGCAGGGGGCTTCTTTCCACGCTTTGATCACCCAAACCATCACCCGTCGAGATGTGGAGGAGTAGGCGGAGGAGAGGGTGGAGGAGGAGGGAGGCGCGCACCGATATACCGTAACGACTACACCGAGTGCGACTCGGACGACAACTCGCTATATTCACCACGCCCACAAACATGGGCTCTGGGGCAGGGGCATGACCGAGAAGGGGGATATCCGCCTGTGTTGCGATGGTCGCCGTCGCCCGAGCCAGAACACCAATTCTTCATCATCCGCGAGGGCACTCCAGCAACACCGCCCACACCACCACGAGATCCCCATCTTCAGCCCAACACCATCGCCCATCTCAGCAATCACCGACAGCAACCACAATACCATAGTCATCATCACCACCACCATCACAACCGATACCCTCTTCCTCCATCCAACCACGAAACCATCCCCTCCCTCGCCCCAGTAGCCTGCTTCATGGAACGCACCCACTCAGGCCGCACCATCCTCACCGAGCCAGACCTCCTCCTCAACCCATCCCCCAACAACCTCCTCGCCACCGCCACCCCGGACCCGGACGACGCCGAAGCCGCCCGCAGCGTCGAGCTCCACCTCGCGCGCACCGGTGCGCGCGGCTGCGTCCGCCGCCACGAGCGCATCCTCCGGACGCTCATCAACCCCCGCAACAGCAGCAGCAGCAGCAGCAGCAGTGGCCGTAGCAGCAGCAGCAGTGGTGGTGGTGGTGGTGGCGGCACGGATGGCGTCATCAAAGACTTCAAGCTCGATAACGCAGCCCTCGAGTCCATCTTCAGCGCCGCGGACGCGCTCTTCTTCCAGGGCCGCCTGTCGCGCCGCGTGGCGTGGGAGTGGTCGCACGGCGCCGTGCACCTCGCGGGCAGCCTGGCGCAGGAGGGCAGCAGCCGGATCATCGGCACGACGGCGCTGCGGGAGAGAAAAAAGGCCCCGTCGTCGGCGTCGGGTCAGGAAAGCGGCGGCGGCGGAGGAGGAGGAGGAGGAGGAGGAGCGGATGGGGAAACTGGGGGCTACGAAACCCTCATCGTGCTCAGCAGCCCGATCCTCACCGACACCAAGTACAACCGCCGGCTGCTCATCTCGACGTTCCTGCACGAGCTGATCCACTCGTACTTGTTCATCTGGTGCGGGTTCAAGGCGCGGCACTGCGGGGGCCACACGCCGGGATTTCGGCGGATTGCCGAGGCGATTGATCGCTGGGAGGGCATGGGGAGCTTGCGGCTGAGTGATGTTGAGGCGGACTTGGAGCACTTCCGGGAGGAGGGCAGGATGGCGGCGGATGGTGGGGGAGGGGTCGATCGTCCGCCGGTGGGGGGTGGCCATCATCATTGTCATCATCATGGCGGCCACCCTCCGGCGCCGTGGAGTACCGGGCCGAGGGTGGTCTTTGGTGCGCATGAGCAATACGGGGCGGCGGCTGAGGGTCGATGGGGCCTCGGTACGACGCCTATGTTACGCACGTCGTCGGCGCCCTTGTCGCACACGTCTTCTTCGTCCATGTCCACGGCCTCGACGCTGGTGGAGCATGGCGGGTGGCGCAGCTACGATGGCTCAGATACTGTTCCTCGCTGCTTGGGCAAGCGTGGCCATATGTTTCCGGGAGCGCCGATGCAGCTGTATGTGTTGCAGTGAGGTTCTCTTGCCGGCTATCTTGCTGTTGAAAAAGGGAGACTCCGGTGGTTTTGCTTTCTTTCTTTTGCTTTCGTGCCTTGATTGGGCTTCTATCCAAGATGATTATGTCCGGTTGAAGGTATTACCGGGTCATCTGTCTTTACTTTTCTGGTGTCTACATTGGTGCAAAGGGACGGGGGGCATGGCGATGGCGTCAAGAACAGCTTCTGATTGTTTAAAGCATGGAGGATGGCGTCTGTCTATAATGTTTGAGTTAGGTCTAAGTTGTAGACTGCTTGTGTGTAGCAGGTAGCATCACCCAAGTTTTCGGCCCTGGTGTGCAATCACGAATTGGACGCCCCTGATGGTGCCCACAACCACTTTCCCCACGGCGTACGTACTTTGTGACCCAAGCATGACTGAACTCAAGCTTATCTGGTATAGACATCACTCGTCCATGCGTGGCATACCACGAACTTGGGTTTGCAGATATGCAAGGTGTGCATTTTACATTATCAACGGACCTGGTAACAGTTACCTCTGCCAATGGAATGGGACTTGGAAATTCGAGGGCCACGGCCTCGAGCGCAAGACAAGCTTTCTGTCATTATGGATAGGCTGCTGATCATCATCATCATCTCGGAACGCTACCACCTGCCCGCACGAGCTTGGCCTATTTTGGCAGGTAATATAATCCGGACTATTTACATATGCCTTCAAGCACATCATCAACCTGCCGCATATCCGTACTGCACAGTGTACTTCGCAACATACTTGCTAGTAGGAGTACTCATAGTCAACTGCGTCGAGAGTCGTCAACTCGGCCAGCCACTCACAGCCAGAGGATATCAAGGGGATTGTCCGAAAAAGAGAACGGGAACGTCACCAGAACCTGGGAAGTAGATGATATAAATAGCGTTTCTCAGCCTGTAGTTTTTTGTGCTCCTGGGCTGTTGCTGTATCTTCTCTTATACGTCTCTACTGCTAGCACTTCATCATGCAATTCCTGACCGCCGCGGCCACGGCTGTCCTCATCCTGTCTTGCTCAGCAGTGCCTACTACTACGACACAATTTCGCAAGCATCATGTGCTCCACGAGAAGCGAGAAGGCCAGCCCCACGCCTGGCACAAGCGCCATCGAGCCTTGTCGGACCAGGTAATGCCCATTCGGCTTGCCCTGCGTGAGCGGAATCTGGAGCACGCGGAACGCTACATCGGCGATGTCGCCGATCCACGGTCACCCAACTTTGGTACATATTCATGCCGTTCTTGATACCAGGCGAAGGAGAAAGCGAGGAACAACACACTCTTGACTCATCTCCAAAAGAAACTCTCGACTGACAAATAACATGTTGGCGCAGGCAAACATTGGTCGGCGTCCAAAGTTGCGAACACGTTCACTCCGCATCCAGAGACCAAGACTGCGGTGATGGATTGGCTTGCAGAGTCCGGGATTGAGCGCAGTCGACTGTCCCTATCAACGGGTAATTGCACACCATGTGCCTCCTAAACTCTCAAACAAATCGCTAACAACAGGACCGGTCTAGGGCACAACTGGATTCAGTTCGAGGGCACTGTTGAAGAAGCCGAACGGCTCTTTGCGACCGAGTACTGGCACTACCAGCACGCTGAGAGTGGAGGATATCGCCTGGCCTGCGATGCCTACAGCCTCCCGGAGCACGTGCAACCGCACATTGACTTCGCCATGCCTACGATCCAGCTGGAAGGCTTGAGGCCGGTGGCAAATGTCATCTCCAGCCGCGACCTGATGGTCGAGTTCGCCGAGGGTGCCGTGCTAGGGTCCGAATCTTGCGGCTCGCTGATCACGATCGACTGTCTCCGGGAGCTCTACCAGTTTCCGGCAGGCAATCTGTCTACTGCTGGTAACGAGATGGGTATTGGAGAATGGGCGGACTATCTCTACGAGGCTGACCTGCCCACGTTCTTCAAGAACTTCACGTCGCCTCAGATTCCAGCGGACACGCGGCCAGAGTTTATTTCGATCGACGGTGGCCTGGCCGCAAACTTGACGACCGTGTCTCAGGGATCTGGTGTGGAGTCTGCATTGGACTTTCAGTCTTCGTACTCTATTATTTACCCACAGAAATTGCGGTTGTATCAGGTTGGTGATGGTATCAACATGGACTCCGTGGGCACGTTCAACATCTGGCTGGACGCCCTCGACGAGAGCTACTGCACCTATGAGGGTGGAGATCAGCCTTACTTGGGTGAGTTTGATGAGCCTTTCGCTGGACACGTTTGTTTATAGTGAGATGTGGCGTACTGACAGCTGCAAGATCCTGCTTACCCCGACCCCAATGACAATGAGGGAGGATATACCGGCCCGCTGCAATGCGGAGGCGCCCCGATATCAAACGTGATGTCTGTGAGCTACGCACAAATTGAGGTCAGTTCCGTCCCAGAGCGTCATCTATAAAAGGGTGCATATGTCCAGGCAATATCTCATGCTTGCTGCTTTCAATTCCGGCTAACCTCCACCCAGGGTGCCCTGCCAACCTTCTACCAGATCCGGCAATGTAACGAATGGATGAAGCTCGCCCTTCAAGGCGTAAGCGTCATCTATGCCAGCGGTGACTCCGGTGTCGCGTAAGTACTATCTTGAGTCTTTCACGGAGCCCCTTGTTTCCATCTCGGCCACGTGTTGACGGTGTTGTTCATATATCCCGAGACTTGCCACTTTGTAAAAGTGGTTCAGGGCAACCTAACAGAAAGATAGGAACCGATACAACGCGGGATACCCAGACTCCTGCTTGAACGAGTCCGAGAACTACGTCGACATAAACGGCACGCGGTTCTCGCCCTCCTTCCCCGCCACCTGTCCCTACATCACCTCGGTCGGCGCCACCACGCTCCGCGGCAACGACACCCGCAGCGGCGAGCGCGCCGTATCCTCCTTCGGCTCGGGCGGCGGCTTCTCCAACGTCTTCGCCCTCCCCGCCTACCAGGCCGCCGCGGTGCAGGCGTTCACCGACAAGTACGCCCCCAAGAATTACGGCCCCAACGTCTACAACGACAGCGGCGCGGCGCGCGGCTTCCCGGACGTCGCCGCCATCGGGCTCAACGTCGCGACGGTGTTCAACGGCTCGACGTTCGGGGTCGGCGGCACGAGCGCGTCGGCGCCGATCTTCGCGGGCATCGTGACGCTGCTGAACGAGGCGCGCATTGCGGCGGGGAAGGGCCCGCTGGGGTTTCTGAACCCGACGCTGTATGCCCATCCGGAGGCGTTCAATGATATCACCATTGGATCGAACCCGGGCTGTGGCACGGGCGGGTTCAATGCAACTCCTGGGTGGGATCCGGTGACTGGGCTCGGCACGCCTAGTTTTCCAAAGTTGAAGGAGGTGTTCTTGTCACTTCCTTAGGGTCCTCAAGCGCAGGACTGGCAGCCTGACGTTGGGGTTCAGCATGCACAAGAGAAGGCGGAACACACTACGCCCAACAACGCTGGCCAGAAGATCTTCGTTTTCACAGCTAGTAGGTAATGAACTGGTTTAGGAGGATGTAGATGATGCCTGAAATCCAGAGTCAAATTAGGTTCTCCGTGAGAATTGGCCGACTTGGGCTTAAACATACTGCGCAGGGGGTCCGTGTGACTAAAACGATGGTCTTGGTGCCATATATGCCACTGTCAAACCTAGGATCTCCAACTCCTTACAAGTACCACCTCCCCTTACGAGACTTGAAGATGGTTGCGACCAGTCATCTGCCTCGGAGTCCGTACGTGGCACTGGCGGCTTCACTTTAGTCTCAGTAGACTGAAAGCCACTTACTTTAACGGTGTAACGCAGATGGTTAATGTAACGCAGATGGTTCACTATCTAGAGATCAACAAAGGGTAGGAAGCAGGAATGCTCTTGAGGGCTTAGATCTTACCGATGGAGAGAAGGTTTGTGTAGCCTTCGCCCTTCGGGGTCGAGGATCGAGGATCGAGTAGAGTTCAGCGAGCTCGGCCATCCCCCCTTTTTGGGAGGGGTGGGAGGGAGGCGGTCGAGGGCGCTTTGTCAGGTGGGGAGCAGACATTTAGTAGAGTGAGCTTGTAATAAAAAAGGAATGGAGAAAACTATTTAAGTACTGAAAATTCAGCGCCCTTCTCAATATCGACAAACCAAGTCCACACCACCAACTTGAACAGTAAATTCGATCATCACCACAACCTCACATGCTTCTTACAACAAAAATCCCTCACCTCGCACTTTCCACACCATTCCAAAATGCAACTCGGACTCATAATCACTCTTACCACCATTCTTGCCACGAATGTTGCGGCTACGGCTACCCAGTCACGACACTACAACCTTGCCAGTGAGTATTTCTGCAATTTTGAACTACGGCTCTTGTGCATTCTGAGGGTTCATGGACTAAAGGAAATGGTGCCTTTTCCCTTTCTATCAGAACGTCAAGCCTGTGACCGCGTTGCGTTAGACGTATGCGAGGGAGGATGTGATATAGCCTTCGCAACTTGTCAAGGCGGGACTGAAGGTTGCGCCGCTGATTACCAGGCGTGTGTGAACAAGTGCTGTAGCGAGGATCCTGATTGCGACTGCTAAGGAGGCAAGAGTAGGAATGGGTCGCGTCAATCTTTCTAGTCGAGGTTAGGAGCTGGACGTTGTGCCTGGCATGAAGGCTCCCTTTCAACAAGATGTGCCAGAGCAGAGCTTGTGTATTGCGCAGTTCAACCGCGCCGAAGGATTTGCTTTCGCCATGTTCAAGCCCACTGGTCTTTTCATCGGTCGAAATAGTTGGAAATTAGTTAGGTGAAAACAACATATTGTACTGGCCTCCATACCTCACAGAGCTTTCATCGTTCGGGCGGGTCAGTCCCAATTTCTACCGAATAAATTCAAGAAAATGCTTCCCAAACATCCAAGCCGAAGCCAACCAAGACGTCGAAAGAGTGTCCCATAGTTTTTTGAAACCCCTAACAGTCGCTCTACGGAGGTAGGCTGAGAAGACTCGTTTCAGTGAACACAGCTCCATGGAGTCTCTCTCTGCACGTTGGGCTATCCTTGGAAGATTCTCCTGCCTTATCTGTCCACTCACTTCTTGAGGGTCACTTTCCCCCTTCGACCCAGAACAAGCACAGAGACTTAAATACCACTGCGCTCCAGCCGCGGGTCGGTGAAGACAACATGCAGAAGCTCCCAGGACGATGTATAACCCCATTTCGGAGAACGCTTAGGTGCTGCTGCCTCTTGAGTCATTTTCCCCAGAAAATCCAAGGCTCGGGCATTCTTTGATGTTGGGAAGATAGACAGCACCGAGCTCTTTCCGAGGTCCAGCAGCTCGCACGATAAGTCTATTTCGTCAGACTCGGAAACAGAAGCTCGTCGATGCTTGGCTGCCCGTACTGTGTCGGAGACAACAGGACCAGTGACTCAAGGCTATCCGGAAGCATCTCGACGAAGTCCTCCAGGCTGGTGAAGGAACCTACCATACACACCGATACGCGCAAGTCGCGCAGCACCGAGGCGCTCGCCAAAGAGCCTATGCCCCTGTAGTCTGGAAAGCGGCCGTGGATTTGTACACCAGGTTGTACACCAGGAGGGAGGGGGTGGAGGCACCCAGCACCACGGCGAGTGGCACGATCTCATTACTCTCGTTGTCGTCGGTGTCTGCACAGTATAGAGCCTTGCGAATATCCAGGCTCAGACGTTGCAGCGCTGCCTTGTGGCGATTGAGCCCTGGAGCAAGATCCGCGAAGTGGAAGAAGAAGAAGTATCGGTCGTCTGTATACGTAGCCTGCATCCGGGTCGTGGGTTTCCCAAAACACTCTCAAGTTGGCGAGAGCTTTGGACGCAGTCACCAGATCTTCCAATGTAGACATATTAATCAGTGGTGCCTCAGATATTATGTGGCTCTGTTGTACCTGGGCATTGAGCTTACGGGTGATGACATGCATTGGCGCATCATTGTGACCTCCTCCCGTCCATTGGAGGAAGCGAATAGGAAGATGGCGCAGGCGAAGGAGGAGTGGCCAAAGTTGACTACCCACAGTCGGATGCCCAAAGTTGACCACCCACAGTCGGATACCTAAAGTTGACCACCCACAGTCGGATACCTAAAGTTGACCACCCACAGTCGGATACCCAAAGTTGACCACCCACAATAAATATTCGAAGCCAAACAACCAAAGCCAAACACCCGACTCGCAATCGTACACCCGTGGTCTAATACCTATAGCCAAACACCCAGAGCAGCCTTTCGACAATTCTCCAGGACCAAGTCTTGCATGCGAAGACTGTCAGGTACCCTGCCTAGGTATCATTGAATACATCTAATGGAAATGGGCCGCCTGGCCAAATTGGATCCTCCCAGCAGTAGTCCAAAACTTGCGTTGAACCTAGAATCCCCCTCCAGAGCTGGGGCCTTCAACCAGTAAGCATGTTCCGCTGGGTCAGTGTGGTGAGCCAGGGCTGTGACATGTCGCAGGCTCGGGGATTCCACGACGGCGTTTTCTTCGATACACCTTGCACAGCAGCTGTGATTGCCGATCACCAGCTCCTCCAAAGTGTTGCTAGGTGGCATGGCCATTCCCAAGCAGTCATCACTTCCTGACCTCCTCACCACGTTCCGGATCCGAGCTCCCGATCTCCTCTCAGCCTTCGCCATCCGAACCAGTAGTGCGTGTTTAAGCAGCATATGTTCGGAGAAAATGCTGTTGTTGCCAGCAACAGCAATGCTTCTACCTAGGTTAAGGTAGGTGCCATGGTGCCAGGTGTGTCTGATTCGCTGATGGAGACTCTGAATGTTGAAGAGTCGCTACTGTACTCCAAAATGCTGCAAGAGATTCTCAGTTTTCGATATCAAAAGATCGGCTCGTGGGGGTAGTACCTTGACCCAACGACTGCTCTACCTGAGGTGCAAGTCCTTCAACTTCCACCTCCTCTCCACCCAACGTTGTTGGGGCCATTTGCTCACAGAGATCTGGATCCAGCAGTTTCCAAGCCAAGTCATCTCATGGACCAAACTTGGGGTACTTCTTCACCATTTCGTAGTCCACTGTCATATTCTCCTCAGTCCCATCTTGCCTTTTCGAAGTGTGCTTGGTCTGCTTCTCTTGGCATGGCTTCTCGTGCTCCATCTTCTTTTTATTCAGCTCTGCTTGTTCTGGCTTCTCTTGCTCCAGCTTCTCTTGCTCCCTGAGCAATTTGATGCCTGAGTAGTGACTGATTTCCCCTAATAAGTTTTCTACATTATCGTTATGGATCCAAACCACCTCTCTTTCAAGATTGTCCCAACCAGGGGGAGTAAAACGATCAACGTTGTCGAAGACTGGCAAGATGTACTCTGAAGCGACAAAATCCTGAAGCACAATGCCAAGCGCAAGCTTCCTGCCGTGACGCAAGCCCCAGAGGTATAGAATAGCACCAAGATGATCATCGCGGTAGTTTGAATATGGGTTCTCATAGCCGCCACCCTGATTTGCAAGCCATGCCTGGGCCAACGGACTGCGCAAAATTTCTTGGAACTCGGCAAAAGTGAGGGTCAAGTCCTCCCCGAGCTGATGTCTTGTGCTTAGCTCCAGTGCAAAGGCACCACACTGGTTGTTCCATGCGCTGGTGTCAAGAGTTTGGTACTGGCCTTCGATAAGCACATTTGACTGGTGAGGTACATGGATACCAGTGCTGCTGGATGTGTGTTTGCGAGCGGGGGTTGCTGTTGGCCTGGCTTTTTTGACCCGAGGAGCTTTGTGTTTTTTGGGAGCTGGTTTAGGTCGGTTTGGGTGATATGAGCGCTGATGGTGTTGTATCTGTGGGTGGTGATACTGTCCCATGCTCATTTGTGAGACTCCAGGTGTCGATGCAAAAGTAGATGGCATGGCTTGGTGAGCTGCGTAGTGTCCCGGGTAAGGGAGCTGACAATACCCACCACTGCTTGCTGCGAAGCCGGGTGTTGACCTGGGAATAGCTGGCAGGTATGGGTGAGTTTGGTGGCCAGAGGATAATTGCATGGGCTGTTGGCCTGGCTGGTATGGTAACCCGTAGCGTCCTCCTGGTAGTTGGCCATGGCTCATGGCTGCTTGTGCAGAGCTAGGTATCGATGTGGGTGTTGTCAATGGCATGAACGGGTGATTTTGGCGGCCCAAGAATGGTTGCATGGGCTGTTGACCTGGCTGATATGGTAACCCGTAAGGTCCTCCTGGTAGTTGGCCATGGCCCATGGCTCCTTGTGCAGAGCTGGGCATTGATGTGGGTGGAGATTGCATTGCTTGATGAGCTTGATAGGATGATAGATTGACTTGGCTCTGCTGATGTGTCTGCCTTTTGTATCCTCCTGGGCCTGGTGATGGGAGGTAAGTCGACTCCATGCTTGCTTGTGTCAACTCCTAAGGTCGGTGTTGATGTGGATGTAGGTGGAAGGAGATCTTGGGGTTGTAGGTGAAGTCGAGACTGGCGAGTCTTGAGTCCTGTAACAGAGTAGGTATGCTTCCGAGCCTATGTTGGCAATGACAATGAGTTCTACTAAATGTGTGGATGTTGATGTAGATCAATGTACAATACAAACCTCAGCAGGGAAGGCGCCGATGGGAGTATTGAGCCTTGGGTCTTGGAAGCACAGTATGGCTGGTTCAGAGCTATGATGTGATAAAGTCAAGAAACCATATACAAGATATGGATACTTGATGTTCTGTGTGTAAGGGAAAAGATATTGTAACTCTCGACCTTGAACGTTGGTGTACCGTGGGTAAGAAAAAAAAGACGGAGGACCTGAAGACGCGACTTGACCTGTGGCCTTCTGAGATTTGTACTCTAATCACACACCAGATCATTTTCCCAGATCAACTGATCATCCCTTAGGTGGTAAGGTAGGTAGAGAGGGTTATATTGTCATTGTAGAGTCATATTCTGGCCAGAAATGCGCGAGTGTGGGTCTAGCGCACATGTGCACACAGAACAGGGCAAGTGTGCAGTTAGCGACTGTGCTAAGTTAGTAAGCGTGTAGTCGTTTGCCTTGGTGCTTCAGACTCCTATTGCTCTCCTACCGAAAATATCCAATCACTAAGCTGCCTGGCCGAGTTGCCGCTGGGCTGCATCGGCTGAGGTAGTTTATCAGCCTAATAAATACCAGAAGCACTAGTGCAAATAGGGTGGGCGGCTGATTGTATGCTTGCGATATTAGCCCAAAGGTCAACCAGTACACTGTACACCTACTATGATGATCTGATGTACCTAGGTATCGTCAGAAAGGTTTGAAATGGTGGGGAAAAAGGTGCCCTGAAAATGGTTGTACTAGGTTTGGGCGATGTGTTGTGGCAATGTGGTATGGGCATAGCAGAGTCCAGTCCAACCCAAATCAGCACTGCACATTTGATCTCTGAGCGTCGACTGGCTCGAGAAACCGCGTCAAGATGCACATGTCAGGAAAAGCCGCTGTACCTAAGGGTAAGTGCCACTTGAAGCGGCCCCAGGGACCAGGGCATCCTGTCGGCACAACCTACAGAACACTTTCAGTGATCAATGGGCAGCAGGTATGCGTTACAATCACAATGAATTTAGGCACATAATTCCTTGCAATGATCCAAATACCATTATGCCAAATCTCAAACGCCCCATCCCAACATCCGACCTCTCCGCCCCTGGCGCTGAAGCTCATATCTACACCCTCTCGTCCCCATCCAAATTCGTTAACGGAACATACGCCCCCCTCTCCTCCCCGCCCTTCTTCCCCCTCCTCTCCACCAACCCCCTCGCACGCTCCCAAACCTCCACCACGCCTCCCCTCACAACCTTCACCAACCGTGGCCTCTTCGCCCTCCTCTCCATCGCCTCCTCACCCGCCGCCTCATCCATCCACCGCGGCCGACACCAGAACTTCAGCAGCAAGCTACTCACCACCACACTCACACTGCTCAGCGCCATCGCCGCGCCCGCAGCCATCGGGTGCAGGTGGTACCCGAACGGCAGGAAAATCCCCATCGCAAAGGGGAGGCCGACGACGTTGTACATGCACGCCCACACCAGGTTGCCCTTGATGCGGCTGAAGATGCTGCGCGCGAGGTGCAGCGCCGCGGGGATGTCCATCAGCTCGTTGGGCCGCATCAGCACCACGTCCGCGGCTTCCATGGCCACGTCCGTGCCCGAGGCCATGGCGATGCCCACATCGGCGGTCGCGAGCGCGGGTGAGTCGTTGATGCCGTCGCCGACCATGGCTACGACCTCGCCCCTCTCGCGAAGCTCGCGGATGATGTCTTGCTTTTGGTCGGGCGAGGCGCCCGCGAACACGCAGTCCTCGGGAATGCCGACGGCCGCTGCGACGGCGTGCGCGGTGGAGGGTTGGTCGCCTGTCACCATGGCTACTTTGACGCCCATGCGGTGCATGAGGACTGAGATGGCGGCCGCAGCACCCTCCTTGATCACGTCGGATAGGCAGAGGTGACCAGCGTAGAGGCCGTCGATTGCGATAAAAATGTTGGTTGTGCCGGCAGAGTCGGTGGATTTGCCAGTTGAGGCCTTGTTGTTGATTGTCTCCGAGGCTTCGATGGCTTGCTGTGACACATCGACTTTGTTTTCGCGAAGATATTTGACGTTTCCGACCAGAATATTGTAGCGGGTGCGGTCGGAGCCGATGGCAGGTTCAACGGATGCGGAGATACCCCGGCCCACGGCGGCAGTGAAGTCGCCAACACTGCCCTCAATAGTGCCTTCCGTGTCCAGGTTCAACTCGTTCTTAGCGGCGTGAAGCACGGCCTTGCCAACGGGATGTTCGGAGCCCATCTCAGCGAGACCGACGATAGTCCACCAAAGTCGGCGGCGCTCAGGGTCCTGCCAGGCAGACACGATGTCCATGCTGGCTACTGTCATTCTTCCGTAGGTGATGGTACCAGTCTTGTCCAAGACCACCTGAGTGACTTTGGTTGTCGTCTCCAAAGCGGCACCACCCTTGACCAGGATGCCATTCTCAGCGCCGACTCCCGTGCCGACCATAACGGCGGTAGGAGTGGCCAGACCGAGGGCACATGGACAGGCGAACACGATGACCGAGATGCATAGCTTGACGCACACGAAGATCTTGCCACCGCTGGACTCCTCGAGGAAGATCTTGGGTGGGTTAGGTAGAACGTGACTGAGGACCATCCACACCAGAAAGGTCAAGATCCCAAGAATTAGGATGGCGGGTACAAAATAACCAGCAATTATGTCAGCCAATCTTTGAATCGGGGCCCGTGTAGTCTGTGCGTCCTGGACGAGCTTGACAATCTGGCTAAGCTGCGTGTCGCGGCCAGCACGGGTCACCCGGAAATCGACCCGGCCGTGGCCGTTGACAGTGCCTCCGATCAGGTTCGAGCCCTTGCGCTTCTGCACAGGCATAGCCTCACCAGTGACCATGCTCTCATCGACGTATGTCTCACCCCTAACCATGACGCCGTCGGCAGGAATCTTGTCACCGGGTCGGAGAATGACAACGTCACCAACTTGAATAAGCTCCGTTGGAATGATCTTTTCCTCAGCAGAGTTGCCGTCAGCCGTGGGCGTCTTGGGTTCACCGCTGCCGACAACGCTGTCCCACTTCTCTGCAGCCTTCTCAGCAGCAATGGGATCCGCGTAGATGGTGGCCATGGAAGGAGCCAGGGACATGAGCCGGGACAGAGCCTTTGAAGTCTGGCCCTTGGCGTTGTTCTCGAGGAAGCGGCCGAAGGTGATGAATGTGATCAGCATAGTGCTGGTATCAAAGATCGTGCTCGGGCGGGAGTGCGGAGGGATGAGGAACGACACCAGCATGGCCACGCAGCTGAAGAAGAAGGCGGCGGATGTGCCCAGGACAACCAGTACATCCATGGTGGGCGAGCCGTGCTTGAGCGACTTGTACGCAGAAACGTAGAAGCGCTTTCCGATGCCGAATTGAACGGGAATTGTCAAAACCAAGCAGACGATGTCGCCCAAGAACAAGCCAGGTAGGATCTCGAGCGACCCGAAATCCAAAAATGGGAGGAACATCGGTATGACCATGCCGATGAGAAAAACGGGAATGGCGAAGAACAGAGACGTCTTGAACGCCCTTCGCCATTCTGTGATTTCCCTCGTCTTTGCAAGAGACTCAAGTTGTGCGTTGTTGTCCTCGCTGTCGGCAACGAGTGCATTGTAGCCACCCTCTTCGACCGCTTCCACAATCGCCCGCATGCCAATCACACCGGACTGGTGGACTACGGTTAGTCGTGAGGTTGCTAGACTTAACTTTACCGAGGAGACTCCAACCAGTGCCTTCAATTTCGCTTCCAGCTCGGTCGCGGCGTCAGCATTTGGTATGCCGTAGACTTTGAACTGTGCAGTTGTGGATGCTGTTTGCGTGGTGTCTGCCGCTTCCGACTGTGTAGACACGATTTGCGCCCCGAATCCTCGATCCTCAATGGTCTCGACGATCTGATCCGCTGATAACTTCGTAGGATCGTGAGTAATGACGGCTCGCTCGGCCAAGAGGCTGATGTTGAACTTGAGGACTCCCTCCACATCCTTGAAACCAGATTCGACAGCCGACGTGCAAGCGCCGCAGGTCATGCCTTCGATGGCGACGGTAGTGATGGCTTGTAACGACCGAACCGGGGCGAACGCTGACGGCGCATCCTTCTTCTCCTCCTCGAGTTCCGAAGACTCCACCACTGTTGCGCCGAATCCGCGGTCCTCGATCATCTCGGCGATCTGCTCGGCGGTGAGGACAGTCGGGTCGTGGTCGATGACGGCTCTCTCCGAAAGCAACGAGATGCTGAAGTTCTTGACGCCCGGTACGTCCTTGAACGCGCCCTCGACCGCAGAAGTGCATGCGCCGCACGTCATGCCCTCGATGGCCACGACGGTGCCGACACATTTAGGCGCAGCGGCTGCTGCGTATGCGCTGTCCATCGTATCCACGCGGGGGGACTCCAAGTCGGTGGAGAGGATCTCGGCTTCGAAGCCTCGGTCTTCGATAATCTCCCGTATTTGCTCGGCGGAAATTTTGTTTGCATCGTGCATGACAACGCCCCTTTCCATGATCAGACTGACTGAGACATTGCCCACGCCGTCGACACCATTAAGTCCGCTCTCGACGGCCGAAGTGCATGCGCCACACCTGTCGCAAGACTGGTCAGTATTTGAAAGAACGCCATGCTACCTGGCAGAGTGAGTGTGGCAACTCACGTCATGCCGCCTATTTTAAGAGTGGTCGTTGCCATGTGGGCAACTTCTGCGCTGAGCAAGTCCCTCGGAGGGACATTGATTTCAGGCGGAGCCATAGTAAAATGGCAATACCAGTCGTCAGGTAGTTGGGATGCCCGAGGAAAGTACGCTGGTGTGGCTATATCGAGCCGAAATACATTTGAAGGACACAGCCGCGGAAATAGGTATGTATCGACTCTCGTAGGATGTCAGAAGACCAGCTTCCGGGAGGTGAATTCTGTTTGTATGTACACAGGTAGGCAGGTAGGTTTCTAGGTAGCTTGTGTGAGAGCGTCGCGCCGACTTAGGATATCTGGGTATACAGCGGTCCCAGTTGGGAAGCGTGAGAAGGATGAGAGAGAAGGCGATCTGGATATTATGCAGGCGACAAGCAATAGTCGCAGTAAGAAGTGATTGATAAGCTGCTTATGGCGCAGGGAAATGCATTCGGTGACAATGCACAGAGTGTAGAAAGAGGGCCAAGGCTCAGGCGAGAAAGTAAAAACAATGAGGGGCGGGGGAGTTGCAGCAGCAAGAAGGCGACGCCTGGAGGACTTTAATCCAATGTTCGGACAACTTTCGCGAAATGTTGCAGGTGGACGAAGGACGATTCTGAGACGTCGTCGCGATTACCCCAGCAGGTCGGCAGGGGGTTCCAACGTTCTCCTTTGGCGCAGGAGTCATGGATCCGGTGCCTGTCTTTTCCCAAGGCTCACTGGCTCAGCGGCAGAAGGCCAAAAGAACGCCAGTCGTGACACAATCAGCCGGGGCCTTCCCGGTCATTCCGGGCCCACCGTTTCCGCAGCATGGGGGCCCCCTAGATGCTCTGGGACGTTTCGACTTCGACTATTGTCCACCAAAAGTCCACTTCCCCTGTGCTTATTCACGCGCATTTCGAGCAATATACGAAGCTAGTATATTCATAAGCGGCAGCTGACTACAAAGACATTCGAAAATACATTAACCAAGACGCACCGAATCAGGATATGAGCTGACTTGTCCACAATTCTCGCCGCCGCTGTCAAAGGGTCCCAAGTATGACTTGCCTAGCTTGTCCAGGTGGTTATTACACTACCTACTAGGGTAGTTCGGATCTACCCATAGTGGTGTTCATAGCCTATCTTTATTGCCAATAAATACCCACCTTCACTTGCGTAATGCGACCCAAAATACCATCAGCGTGGGGATGCGATGCTTCCCAGCCTTGGAATAGACAACATGCATATAAAAGTCAGCCTTTTCAGTCCGTGCTAACTCCTAGGGAGATGAGCTTGCCCCCACAAGGATTACTTTTCTCTTCAGCACTTCGGATTCACATGCTGTGCGACGAACCGAACGGTGCAACTGTGGCCTTGTTCTGCCACGCCCTACTGTACAAGTCAGAAAGTTCCATCTCGCGCCCACGATGCGGGTGTGGCGTATTTGCTTGTCATCCGCCGATTTTCGATAGTTTCGGAACTTGGGCAATGAGCGTCCGTTTTCGCCTCTTTTGGGGTGCATCGGTCGGGTGCGATGTCTCCTTCCTTTGGAACACACAGACAGGCTCAGGTAAGGAATGACTGTGAATATAATGCAACAGCGTGTCCTCCAGTGGTGACCACAAGAGTCCGGGTGTTCATCATCGGGATGATAGCAAGACAAAATCTCTCCATGAGTCCATGTGTCTTTCCCCGGCCTAAGACTGTGTTCTCCACAGAACCATCCCGTCGGTTAAAGCGGATCCACGGCGATCAGATTTACCGATTTGCTTGATCTATACAAGACGATGATCCGGACGCCAATATTGTAGAACTTATCAACACTGTTTATGGTATCCTTTCAATGTAGATGCAGCACACTTGAGAAAGTGCAGTGACCTCAGCCATCAATCATCACGACTTTGCCTATCTTGACTTGCTCAGACCAGCTGTCAGCCAGATCGCCGGGCAAGGAAGTGGTCTGCTGGTCTGAAGTCCCGAGGCAAAACATCTCTCACGATACCCGTACACTCCATCATCTACGGAGTAGGAACTTCGCGTCTTATTGATCCAGCTCCATATCGAATGCCTACCTACTTACTGTACGTTCCTAGTTGAGCAAAGTCATGACATACTGATACCAGGCTTGCAGATGCAGCCACGAGTTGGTGCCTGAATCCATGCAAGCGTACCGGTTAGAGAGCCCCTTCTCTTCAACCTTGCCTAGTTCAGACATCAGGTGAAGTTCAAACCCACTCTCAAACAAACGCCTCCCAAAGCCACAGCAATTGCGAAACAATTAATCCCGATTGCACTTGATTGGATCTCTTTGTTCAGCAACAAACTTGAACATCACTCTACCTTACCTAATCACCAAACAGCTCTGCCTGCCGACACCTTCCTACCCTTGCAGGGAACACCACGGCTGGTGCCTGCCCTGACCTCATCATCAACTCCTCCAAAGCTTAGCTTCTGACAGCAAACAACGGGCAACACCTTCACACCAACACCACACCATCAAGTCCCTTCAACAACAGTCAAGATGGAGCAATCAAAAGCCCTCACTGCTCTAGAGGTCCGTCACCCTTTCCTAACCCCCCCGCAATCAGCCGCCTCATAGCTAACCCCACCACAGCCCTTCCTCGCCCTCATCCCCTCCACAACCTCCCCCCGCGCAGCCATGGACCTCATCCAACGCGCCACCAAAGCCCCCGGCACCTACATCTTCACCGAGCTCCTAACCGCGCCGCCCATCGTCGCCCTCGCGACCTCCGACGACCCGACCGCCCGCGCCTGGCACACCCACCTGTCGCTCTTCTCCCACGGCCTCTACTCCACCTACACCGCCCACGACCCGCCCCTCCCCGCCCTCGACGCCCAACAGACCCTCAAGCTCCGCCAGCTCTCCCTCCTCACCCTCTCCCGCGACAAGTCCCAGCTGACCTACCCGCGGCTCCTCGCCCACCTCGGGCTCACCACCGCACGCGAGCTCGAGGACGTCGTCATCTCCGCCGTCTATGCGGGCGTGCTCGTCGCGCGGCTCAACCCGTCGCGCGGCGAGGTCCAGGTCTCGTCCGTCGCGCCGCTGCGCGACGTCGCGCCGGGCAGCGTGCCGGACCTCGTGCGCGTGCTGCAGCAGTGGTCCGCGCGGTGCGACGTCACGCTGCGGGAGCTCGAGACGACCATCACCGAGATCCGCGCCGAGGCCGCCGAGCTGGCGGACAGGAAGCGCGACGCCGCGCAGCTGGTGGAGGACTGTGCCGAGGACATACGCAAGGACGCGGAGGGCGGCGGCGCTGGCAAGGGCGGATTTTCGCGGACGACGCGGAATGCGAGGAAGTTTATGGGGGGACGGGCGCCCGGCGGCGGGGGCGCGGCGAAGCGGGGGATGGGCGAGGTTTCGAACGCGGGCGAGGGGGAGGAGGAGGATGACGAGGCGATGGAGTTGGATGATGGGGAGGGTGGGGATGGCGGGAAGGGAAAGCAGAATCTGGCACGGCGGCGCAAGCTGTAGCATGGTCAGTCGGGTGCTCACGGACACTAGGGGCGCCTCGGGGTGGACGACGGAGAGAGCAGCGCTGCGGGTGTGGAGACGGTGTTGATGCAAGTTGAGGAGCCAGAGAGAATCTTGAGACCTGTCAATGGGCCACCAGGAAGAATAGAAGCCACTGAGGAAATGGGCACTGGAGTGGCCATGGGAGAGGCTTCTGAGGAAGACTCTGATATCAGCGACAAAAGGAACCCTCTAAACATCCTTGAAGGGTGGATAAATGGCACTGAAGTGGACACCTACTGAGGAGGCACATACTCGCGAGGAAGTCAGTGGAATGGCCCTTCAAGGCATCCAGCTTCGGCCTGTGGGAAGGACTTGGGACATGAGTGGCATGCTGCGTCAACATTATGGCCAGCCACAGTTCCTTGTGGACCTACCTATAGCAGATGGGTGACTATCTAGAGTAGCAGCCAGAATTGCTAGTCACTGAGAGTGACAGAAGACCATTGATAGATATAGGTCTTATAGACATCAAACACATATTTCCTCTGCAAAGTAGAGGTCAAACACTTCTGGCAAATGCTCTATCCACCCAGTGCGTGTTCAGTGACATCAGTGATAGCAACTCCATAGGACTCAACAGGGAAAGGCTCAACTACACACAGAGGGCCCACCACTTGTGGTCAGTGAAATATGCTCTTTCAACACAGCCGTTAGCTTTCAGATATGATGCTATCTTGCCACATCGGCTTTGATATTAATACAACCCAAGGCCATCACATCACACAGGGCAGCCTCAGTCACAACAAGTGGCCAGCCTCTTTTCAATCCTCCCTCATGTGCAGGTCATTCATCCATGCCATGCACTGACTCTTAGCTCAAAAACAAGAAAGCTTGCAAGCAAAATATCCTCTTCTTCTCCCAGAAGATCCAAGCTCACTTTCAAATTCTCCCGTACAGCACAAACAAAAGTTGTACGACCCCCTTTCCCTCCGTCGGGTCAGTTTTTGGATTCGAAGATTGGTTGAAGCAAATATGTCCCGTTCGTTCGCAGCCATCCAAACCCCAAGTGGCATAAAAGAAACGCCAGGTCCCCATTTGCCTCATCCCTAGTGTGCCCTGTTCGCGTGGCCCGGTGTGCTCTCTGGCCGAGAGAAGATAAGGTGGGCACGGTTCTGGTGGTATCGTATCCTGAAACAAGACAAAAGAAAAGAAAAAGTTTCGGTGCGGATTGGTGGACGTTGATGTCGGTTTTGTTTTAGATGAAGTACAGGGTCGGTCGTAACGTCGTTAATTAGGAGTTTGTTCGATGTTATGAAACATGATCCAAACTGGGTTGGGTGGTGTTGCAGTCTGGTCAGAGTCGCTTGCCAGGCACAAAGACGAATAGTACGACCAATGCTGCGTCAACAAATGCAGTCACGGCCAACACCATGAGGGCACGCTTGGCGAGAAGTTTGCGAACGTATGGTTCCCTGACACGCGAGAAGTTGAAGGGCGTGTACTCGCTCAGGCCGATGAGAGCGAGCGCGGGGTCGAGGGAATATTGATACGACGCAAGGAAATAGACACCCAGAGTGAAGGGTAGAATCAGCTGTAAATGCATGTCAGTAATAGCCAGATCGCGGGGTAGACCAGCGCAACATACCCACAACCGCGTCATTCGTGACTTGTCCAGGAAGATCAGGACAAATGCAGCCCAGAAACCTCCAAACATGGACACCAGCCCGATAATAAGCCGCAATATCAACGTGGGCGGGATCAAGTTGCCCAGGGCCTTCATGCGCAGGAAGCCCGGAAAGGCGTCCCGCTCCATGGCCTGGAACACATAATCCTTAGCCAGGTCGAACACTTCAGGGTCGTCTCTGCCCTCCTCCTCGATCGCACGCGTCACATCCTCAGTGATGTAGCCAGGCAGCACAATCTCCCTCTCGGCGCCGGGCAACAGGAACGTGTAGAGAATCTTCTCGGCGGACGCACGGATGTCCTGCCTGGCAACGGCGTGCATCGGGCTGTTGGAGTCGTCCATCAAGTCGCGCGGGCTGCTGCTCTGGACGCTGGGCCGTGGTTGGTCGCCGCTGCTGTGGGGCGAGTCGTGGAACGCTGCGGCGCCTGGGGTGCCAGGCGTGCCGGGGACGGCTCGGTCTTCGCGCAGGTAGGCGGACATTTGGGCGTCTTGGTCGCGCTCCTTCTCGGTGGCGTACATGGATGGCCCTGGGTCGCCGTGGCGGATGTCGCCCATGCTTTCGAGGATCTGGGAGGAGCGCTTAGAGGCGTGTTCAGGGTCGGGGGTGCCGATGAGGACGGAGCGGCGGAGTTCGCGGACGTAGTGACGGCATAGTGTCATGTGTTGGGCGACATCGAGCCTGTTAATACGGTTGTTAGACATGTCATGGCGACGAGGTAGTCACGACACTGGTGAGGAGGCAGTATTGTTTACCAGAAGTCTAGGTAGTCGACCGATCGTTGCTGGTCCCGCATGAAGATGTAGAAGGAGAAGAGATCCACTGGAGGGAGTGTCCGTCGGCTCAAGACTTCGAAGAGGGTTGGAAGCCGATTCCGATTCAGATCGGGAATCGGCGAGGGGGAGTTGTCGTCCATGATGGGCAGGCGGCTGGGTTTCGAATCGCGACGATGATGATGTTTGTTTGTAGCGCAGACGGACTGATTTCCTCAATCTAGATCATAAGAGATCCAAGAAGTCGAAACGCGTGATTAGGTCAAGGTAGATTCGAGGCGCGATGGATTGATTATTGGTCCAAAACGTAGGTAATAGGTACGGTCTCGTACGTAAGGGGTATCGTCCCGTTTTGAAGTCGTATAAGCGGAAGAGGTAAAGAACGCAGGAACGGAGGTCGGAGAAGGAGAATTGGAAGTGAGTGAAAGGGGTGCCGAGCACCGGGAGTACGCAGTCGCGGGTCGACGAGCGACGTGTAAAGTCGGTCCAACTGTGAGGAAAATGGTCGAGATAAGGCGGCGAGTGAAGGAGGAGGTGCAGGTGAGGGAAGTTTGGCGGATCTCCTGCAGGTGAGTGCCAATGGGCGGTGGTGACCGGGAAGTGCAGGTGAGCAGTGGGCACGGGCAGATGAGAGATCCACACGCAGAGATCAAACGCTGCTGCATTTCAATATGCCCAGACCGCGCCAATCTCACTTCATTGTCCCAGTCGTGTTCAAGATCAACTTGACATTTTTGAAGTGAATTGGAGGGAAAGACCTAGGCAAGCTCTCCAGTTGTGCTCAGAGGCAAAATCTAAAACCTCCCATCTCACCAACTTTGCGCGGAGCCGTAGTACCAACTTGGGAAGGGGACCGGCTCGCCAGTTTCAGCTGCGCGACACTGACACTGACAGTGCCATCCATTCTCTGCTCAATTGCTAGCTGGCTACGGTTTATACTATGCAGATATCCAAGATAGTCATAAACCACAACCTATTGATGTTGCCGAAGGTAGCACGTATCTCAACTTGCTCTCCCATTCATCATGCTCTTCTGACGGCGGGCGCTATGGGACACTTCAAGGACAGCACATGGCTGAGTGGGAGCAGTTCCGGCGTCAGCAATACTGTGAGATGCAGAAGTCATTCAACAAGGCAGGCTTTGTATTTTCAAGATGGAACATCTCCATCTACTATGTACAGCTTTACAGCTTTTGTTCTTCGCTATCTGGCAATCCTGTCACGGGCTCTAGCTGAGGTACATGATCCAGCGGGTAGAAGAAGCGGGATACCAGGTACCCCCGTCGCGTGTCTTCTCTTCTATGTCTGTAGAGGCAGGCTCGAGCAGCACCATTGCCCATTAATCATCAAAGTCAACACATTGATCAATCTCCGTAAAACTACTAGGAGTTATCGATGTTGTCTTTCTTTGGGTTGCGGTATACAACCAGACGGCGCTGCAAGCCGTTCGAAGAAGCAGACCAGGGTGGGGCTGCTAAATCTGACGGGCCGCTCTGATTGGCTGTAGGGCTTCCCAGCGGGCAGCAGAGAGTTTTCGCGCACAATCAAATTTCAACCCAGTCGACTTTCAATCGACAACGACCGCAGCAACCCTCCGTCTCCGCCCAACCCACACAGACGAACCGACACCAACCCCCCATATCTCAAGTGAGCCTGCCTTTGCGACCCGAAAGACCGTCCAATTTTTGCAGCAACTCTCTAACGAAGTTCGGTCTCTGTGCAGAAATGTCGACCTCCACCAAGAAGACCGGCAAGGCCAGCCGCTCCGCCATCGCCGACGTGGTCGCTCGCGAGTACACCATCCACATGCACAAGAGGGTACGTTTGCCCGCCCCACGAATAGGCAGACGCCGTTCCAGCGATTAAGATGGACTGGCGTTGATGCATTGAGGACATGGAATGCTGACAGACATTGCGTGGGAACAGCTGCACGGCGTCACCTTCAAGAAGCGTGCCCCCAAGGCCATCAAGGAGATCAAGGCGTTCGCGACCAAGGCTATGGTACGCTCCTACCCTCAACTCCCCCGAATCATCGACCCATCACAGACTTAGCACGACCGAACAAGCCCCTCTCGCCCCGATCGAGCCCCCTGAACCCGAGCATTGGATACCTGGAGAGTGGGGCACGTGGACGAGGATGATAGCATCGCACACACACACACACACGAAAACACAAGCACACACAGCCACGGACGAAGAAGAGAAGCGCTAACCACAGACTCCAAACAAATAGGGCACCTCCGACGTCCGCGTGGACCCCCAGCTGAACAAGAAGGTGTGGGAGCAGGGTGTCAAGGGCGTGCCATACAGGATCCGCGTCCGCATCTCCCGGCGACGTAACGACGAGGAGGGCGCCAAGGAGAAGCTGTACAGCTACGTCCAGGCCGTGAATGTCAACAACCCCAAGGGTCTCAAGACCACCACCGTCGACGAGGACGAGTCTTAGATCAAAGCGACACAAGCAACAACCCCCCAGAATTCTATCTGTCTGCTTCTTCTTTTGGCACACTGCTTTGATGGACGGACGGACACGAGGTTGATTCGATGGGCTCGTGGCGGTTTACGTGGAGGAAGAAGTGGTAGTCGGGGGAAAAGATTGCCACTTGGTGGTTCCTCCGAACGGACGGGGCCCTTTTCCTGCTCTCGACATTTCTTGCGCGGGCGGACTTTGAAAACAAGGGGCTCTCTCAAGAGACCCCTTGGGAGGTGTTTTTCTGGGACGGGGTTCGCGGACAAACACATAAACTACTGGTTCCCTTAGTTCTGGTCATGGTGGCAATTGACTTTCCGGAGTTTTCGACGGCATCTAGCTTCGCATAACCGAGAATTCACAGGGTCATACAAGGAAGCAGCAAAAAATGGAAAGAGGAACGATCAAAACCAACCCACTGCGCAAGCAGGTCACATCGAGAATCAACGCCTAGGGTTGAAACGTTGCTCGTGAAAGATTGGCACGTCTGGACGGAGGAAGGAGAGAGTCGTGCGTGTATATGATACCCATGCTCGGATAGAAGCAGTCAAGGCTACGTGAACGCATGCGAAGACGACAGAGAAAGGCTATTCCTCCCATATGCGTATGGCGTACAAATTTCTAACCGGAAACCGCAAAGAAAAAGCCACAACGCAGGCTCAAAGTTTCCTCTGTACTTGAAGTTCATGAAAATGCGTCATTACCAACCCAACCCCAATGGCTTGATCCAGTGCCAATGCTCATCCAGCACGTATGACTCCATGCTCCTAAGTGACCAAATGCTAGCAGACGAAAGAAGGTTGTTGTAGGTAGAGAAGGCTCAGTCGTCGTCAATGTCGCGGTGACGGGCCTTGACCTTGACCGTGAACTCCTTGATGTCCTTGTCCCAGAGCTCAGCAGCCTCGGCGTTCAGAGGGGAGTCGCTACGTATGCATGTTAGCCACAGCGCTCGCAAAACCACTACACGTAAGCATCCACCTAAGCAAAACATAGCCTGTTCCACCCCAGAGCCTTATTCCAGCTTTGCCCTGAAACAATAACAAACAACACCAGAGAATAGTCACAGTACTCACTTGTTCGGCTCGCCCAGCAGGCTCTGCAGACTCAGCAGCACGGTGCGGATGTTGTAGGCAGCCGACCACTTAGACTTGAGGATGTCCAGGCAGATCCGCCCGCTGAAGTCGACGTTGGGGTGGTAGATGGGCGTGCGGAACAGCACCGTGGGCGGCTTGTACGGGTAGTCGGCGGGGAAGTCGAAGCTCAGCTTGAAGGCCAGCCCCGCGTACGGCGTGTCGTCGACGCCGGCGATCGTCGCGCGCCACTTGGTCAGGTCGCTGCCGTCGCCGGCGGGGAACGCGGAGATGCCGATGGCCGGCGAGGTCATGAGCTGCATCAGCTCGGTTTGGAGTCTGGCGGTGGGTAGAGGTAGGAGTTAGTGGGGTTTGTTGCTGGCAGGGTTGGGGAGGAAGGGGAGGAGGTCGGTGGATGCTTGCTTACCTCTTGGTGACGCTCTGGTGGGGGTCGGCAGTCTTTCTAACACCGCCAAGAGCAGCGTCGGTTGCCTGGGTGCCCTCCATCTTGCTTGTCTTTGTGGGATTGTGCGATCGTGAAAATCAAACCCTTGAGAAAAAGATAGTGGGTTGCTGGGAGCAGAAAGACCAATTGGTTGCTTGAATGCAAGTGCAGAAGACAAAAGGCTAGCAGTACAAAGATGACTGCAAAGAAATAGCCACAACCCTGGACTGCGTGTAGGACACTTGCTTCGTCTGCAAAACTGCCTTCGGAAGGGGAGGTTGGTGGAAAGAGAGGCTGGTGATGTCGTATGGAGGAAATCGAGTTCAAAGGGAGCTTGATCCTGGCCGCACCTCCAAAAGATGGCACGCTGATTGTTTACCACGAGCGCGGCTGCTGCCCGTGTTCTTGGGGTCCACCCTGTTCACCAGCAACCGTTTGGCAGGGGTTGGGTCGCCGGAGCGAAGTTCCGGACAGCGCCAGGACCTCTACCAATTATAAAGACAACCACGAATATTTCTTGTGCAAGAGCTGTCTAGAGAATTTGTCATGGGATGATTGGTCTACATGATCATGTTAGATAATAGGTAGACTAATTGGTAAGGGGATAACCTCGCCGGTTTGTTGCGGCTGTTGTTCCCATGGCAATCTAGAATTGTGGATCTTGTGTATCTCGTTTGTCAGACTCAATTTCCCCGGCTGAGGCTGTAGAATTGCTCGCTGGGGCCTACAGCTGGGCTGAAAAGTGAGATATCACCACAACATTGTTGATATCAAATCAATCTACGCGAACGGTACGCGCTTCCTTCTTACTATTTCCATTTGTTGTTGGGTGCACGGCGCAACTTTTCCTGGTTCTTCGCATGGATTTTGATTTCGGTAAAAGGCCGCATAGCATTGACGATCGGACACAGGAGCATTGTCACTCTCGACTTCCCACACCTCGCCAGTGATTCTTGTTCCATATTCCCCATACTGAGCCCTTCCTTGTTTCACTCGACAGTCGCTACCGTCACCACGCTGTCCCGATTTTCAACGTGCTGGAAGGCCTTCGTCGAGTATTTGCCTAGCAAGTCAAGATGCAACACTCTCAGTTAGGCCCTCTACCAACAAATTTGCCCTTCAGGCTAATGTCTAAAAGCATTGGTAGAGGCGCCTACGCATCGTGAGTCCCATGACGTGCTCACTCAGTGTAGACCCATCGCTGACCGAGACTCACAGTATCCGGAAGGCCATACCTTTGGACAAGCCGGAGCCAGTATTTGCCGTCAAGCTCATCCACAAAGGCTACGCCGTCAAACATGGCCGCATCTCAGCAAAGCAGATCGCCATGGAGGTCTCGCTCCACAGCCACATCGGCCAGCACCCCAACATCATCGAGTGGTTCGCTGCTGGCGATGACTCCGTATGGCAGTGGATAGCGATGGAGCTCGCGGAAGGAGGCGATCTGTTCGACAAGATTGAGGCTGACAAGGGCGTGTCCGAGGACATTGCTCATCTGTACTTCCTTCAGCTCATCAGCGGTGTCAGCTTCATGCACTCAAAGGGCGTCGCGCATCGCGACCTGAAGCCAGAGAACATCCTGCTGAACGAGACCGGTGACCTGAAGCTCGCCGACTTTGGCATGGCCACCCTGTACCAGTACAAGGGCCAGACAAAGCTCAGCACGACCATGTGCGGCAGTCCGCCTTACATTGCCCCGGAGGTGCTTCAATGTGCAGCTGGCGGCAGGGTCAAGAAATATCAAGCCGATCTCGTTGACATATGGTCCTGTGGAGTCATCCTGTTTGTGCTCCTCGTGGGAAACACGCCCTGGGATGAGCCCACCGACAAGAAATGGGAGTGGAGGGAGTACGTCCGCACCAACGGCCGGAGCACAGACGAGCTCTGGTCGCATCTACCACCGGACGCTTTATCCTTGCTCCGAGGCATGATGAACATCGAAATGGACAAGCGCTTCTCCTTCGCACAAATACGCCAACACCCATGGTACACGCGCCATAACCCCCTCCTCGACTCAGACGGCAAAGTCCTGGATCAACTCCGAGTAGCCACCGAGATGCTCGCCAACCTCCGCATCGACCTCACCCAAGAGCCCACACCCTCCCAAAGATACGACGCCATGGACCTCGACCAGCCCCCCTCCTCCGCCTCGGACGCCTCGTCGCGCGTATCCGCCACCCAGCCCATCACGCCCATCACGCCCATCAACGACATCGCCTTTGACTGGGAGCGGCCGACCATGGGCAAAACGCTCCACTCCCTCTCCGCCACCCAGCCCTCGCTCTCCCTCGCCAGCGTCCGCGCCAACGCCCCCGCCCCCGCGGCCGATAGCCGCCCGACCATCGACGCCCTCGCCGACGAGCCCACCATGTCGCAGTTCTCGCAAGTCCCCGGCGTGCCGCTGTCCCTAACGCAGCACGCGCGCCGCTTCCGCGACATCGTGCCCGCGTACTCGCTGACGCGCTTCTACTCGCACGTCCCGCCGCAGCTGCTCGTGCAGATGCTGGGCGACGCGCTGCACCAGCTCAACGTGCCGCTGCCCAGCACCACGCCGAGCGTGGCCATCAGTGAAAATAGCGATCATGTGGCGAGTTTGCGGGTCAAGACGGGCGATGGGCGTGGGCAGAGCTTGCATGGGGAGATTATGGTCGATCGGTTTGTGTTGCCGGATGGGAGTGGGGAGGTGCTGGAGGTGCGGTTCGTGAAGGTCAAGGGGGATCCGTTGGAGTGGAGGAGGTTCTTCAAGAAGGTGGCTGTATTGTGTAAGGATGGCATTTTCAAGGAGGTGTAGGGGATTGTTAGGTGGCAATTGCATAGTCATGGGCGAGATAATGTTGGGTTGGCATGGTTGGGTAGGATAGACGCGTACTGCGATTGGCATAGGCATGTAGGACATGGTGTATGATATAATGATAGACATGATATTCCACGGATCCCTCCCCAAGAGAAGCTTCTCTTCAGTGATGGCGCGTGGTTCCGTGCCAGAGGCTGGGTGATTGCAACACGGTGCTCCCGAAGTCTGATTGGCACAGCTGGAAAGCAATGGCCTGCGCATTTAGCACTCGGTTGACGGTGATGGTCTGAGACCAAGCATCGCTCCAGGTTGGAAGCTCCGCCATCTTTGGAAATTGCTTTCAGATGGTGATGCTCACCAAGCCCTTTCCGAATCAAGACATGGTCATGGCCGTTTGGCTACCCATGAGCCACACTATGATGGACGCAGGCACCATGATATAATGCTCGTGAGATCTCAGGCTGGTGTTGAAACTGCCTGTTGCCCATTATCCAGACTTGAGTATAAGAATTTGTGGGCTAAATATGTCTCCAGCCTTGGGCAATGCAATATGTCCCTTACACTTGATTGTACTTACAGAACACAAAGCTATTATGATATGAACAGTGTCATATATAAGACTTAAGACTGAGGACATCTCCAAAGAAAGAACATCTCCCAAGGAAGGACCTCCAGTCTGATTGACTTGGTGGGAGAGCATGGCATTTGTGTGTCATCTCTCCATACTATCAAAACCATGGCGAGAGCATCATTTCTTTCCATACCGTGGGCTTCTTGTTGATGCCATCATCTCAAACCGGGTTAATCTCTTCTTCGACTACTTCCCATACGGATGATGGTAGCACACTAACAAATACCCTTGGTCTGGCTGAAGCAAGGTCAAGACACTCCATGGCCGCCTCCTTTCATCAACCTGTTTACATGGGTACTTTGTAGCAGGGTCCCCTGCTACCTTGCCTTCACTTACAGGCTGCAGTCATGTGTTTCCGTGCAGTGAAGCTATTCACAGCTTTACAGGGGACTTGGATCAGCCTGCAGCAAGTATAATAGCTGTCCATGCTACTGCGGTACCATTTCCATTTCCTTCCTCCCGACATCTCGCACAACTTGACAAACAACTTGATCTCAACCAATTCTCCATGGCACTTCAATCTCAAACTTCGTCTTGCTTCAGCTCCCTCAACCTCGAGTTGCCAACATTCCTCACACACAACTCCTCAGCCATCAGCAAGATGACTTCCAACATGAACTTCGTCTTCATGGTCCTGGCCTTCCTTGGCCTGGTCTCCGCTGGCTCTACTGTAAGTTCATCTACCTCCTCTACCACAGCTTCCACTCCCCTCCCACAAAGCAGACAAACACCCACATCAAACGACTAACCATCACATTATCCTCCCCCCACAGGCTGCTGCCGGCAACCAAACCATCGTCGCGCACAACTCCACCGGCGACAACGTCACCTACAACGTCTACCCCGTGACCTGGGCCCTCGAGTTCGAGGGCATCATCCCCGCGCACAACTACACCGGCTCCGTCGAGGACGTCTACGCCTATGTCAACGAGAACTTCCCCGCCTACGACTGGGCCGCCCGCGTCGCCAACGTCTCCGCCATGCTCGGCTCCAACAACACCAACGCCACCTCGGTCGTCACGCCGACCGCGACCGGTCCCGCCGTCGCCACCGAGACCGGCTCCCTCATCTGCGACGTCTTCCTGCAGGCGTATCTGGGCACCGTTCGCTCGGCCTTCGCGTACCTGTACACTGTGCCTGGTACTCCTGGTAACGGTCCTGGTCCCGCCGTTTGTGGTCGTGTTTCGTGCGAGTATGATGTTGGTATCTGGTGGTGCAACAACGTGAGTACCGCTTCCTCTGACGTTCTTCCGTGATCAAGAATGAATAGCTAACAATTCGTCGCATAATAGAACGACTTCGAGGTCACCCTGAGCAACTACTCCATGATCGCCGACCTGGCTTACCAGATTGCTCTCGACAAGCCTGAGGGCTGCGCCTTCTACTCCTACCCAATCTGGTGGACTCAGGGCCAGAGCTTCCACGAAGGCGGATGGAACGTCATTGTGTCTCGCCTGCAGGGTGATTCGTGCTAGATTGGGTATTATGTGCTCAACACTCCGCCGCTTGGGCATATCGGGGGATCGATCTCTGAGTCATGGGGGGGATATGAGCTGAGAATGGAAACCGATGGGTTATGCTAGATAAGTAATTAGACATTCGGAGTCAGACCTGGAAGGGTCAGGTTGGCCGATGACATAGCTTCTCACACGAGTTGGGAGCTCAGATCACTGGAACTCCCTCAACCATCCGTGAATTGAACCTCCGCAGTGACACGGTGCCCACACTTCCCTCTCAGCACCCCCACCCAAGTGTCTAGCCCTCCTCCTCTCCCTTCTCCTCCTCCCCCTCAATCTCCCCTGCCCCTTCCCCAGCAAGCACCACCTCAAACACACTATCCGGCGACCCCTCGTGGCGCCACACCCGCTGCACCTCGAGGTCCACGCTCCGGAACAGGTTCAGCCACCGCCTCTCGGTGCGGTCCGACGACGACGTCATGTGCATCATCGTGAAGTCGCTGTGCGCCTGGTACAGCTTCGCGCCGGCGGCGGGCAGCACCACGTCGCACACCAGCAGCCGCGAGTAGTGGGGCGTCATGGCGGCGGCGACGCGGCGCAGGATCCGGCGCGCGTCGATGTTGTCCCAGTCGTGGAGGACCGAGCGGAGGAAGTAGGCGCGGCTTCCTGCGTGCAATGGGGGTTAGTCAGTTATATAAGAAGGGGGGTTTGTGTCTGTGAGGTAATTTTGATGTGAGGAGATTTCCCATATAAGGACTTGAGGTGTGTTGAGGTCGAAAACTGGGAGAATTTAGAACGTACCGACCACCGGCTGCTCCGTGAAGAAATCATGTTGTATCACTTCGATTTTATCATCGATTTCCACGCTGGATAATACTTCAGGTAGGTCTTGGAGTACAAGAAATCCTGCTGGGATATCAGGCTTCTTAGCAATAATGCGCAGCAGGTCGACACCGTCTGTAGCATTTGATGTTAGCCCTGGGTGTGTTTTGAGTAGTTGACTGCTGCATCCATTCGAAGCCGTGGTACAGCTTAGTCTCGGGCATGATTTGTGAAAACCACTATAATGTCCCGTTGCACAGCTCCTTCAGCAGCAGATATCATCACCACGGTGGCTCGGAGAAGGGAAAAGACTGGGAGGATATAAAGCACGAAGAGAGAGAAGATTCAAGAGAGCACTCACGAGAGCCACCAATATCAACCAGCAGCTTCCTGCTCGTATCCTCAAAATAAAACCCGCAAAGAAGCTCCTCGATGTCGAATATATCCGTCCAGTCCAGCCGAAACTCCGCAAACCCACTTTGAAATCCCCGGAAGCTCTTGCTCAGCACAGGATCCGATGTCATACGCTGCCAGCAATCCATCCTCTCCGGGGTCAAGTCCGCATGATTGGAATTACGCGGGTCACTCGGCTCTTCGTAGCCCGTTCTTGCAAGGAAGGCGGGAAGATTCCGTGCGGATGGCTGGAGTTGCGTTTCACTGATTGTCAGGCTGAATGAGTAACTGCTCGTGTCGTTTCTGGACAATTTGCCTTTCCCTCCGAGATGGTGAAGAGGACCAGTGGCATGGAAGACGATGTTCGCGGGATGAGATTGGACAGACTGACCAGGCGATCAGAGTATCATAAGCTGGACTTTCCTTGTCTCCCAATGCCAGCGATGTAGGCGTGGAATCCCAGCAATCCTCACACACCTCCACAAGAAACCCGCTCGCAGCCAACACCGAAAGAAGGCGACCTGAAACATGTTCGTCAGCCAATTCTCGTCACTCGAATAAGCCAGAGAGCCCTTACGCAAAAGGACTATATCGCAGGAGACCTGGCACAGATTCCACAGCTCTGTGAGTGTTGCCTGCTTCCCACCGGCCTCTAGCCAGCTTTCCCAGAGCCCAATATCCGATATGACTTTCAGGCATACATGGTCCGATGTTGGAACCAGTGACGTATGCACTATCTGGTTGAAAGGTGGCTCGATCCTGGAAATCATCTTCCTCGCCGCGTCGATCAGCCGCATACTGGCGTAGAGGTCGTTATTGGCGCATTTGGCGTCTATTCGGTCCAGCGTGGAGATGGCCTGGTGTAGTAGGGTACTCGTCATTGTCGTATGCTCACGAGAGACTGATGATAAGTTGCTTCTCCCCGCGAAAAAAAAAAAGGCTTGAGTCTTCAAGACGATGAAGAATGTCGTTGGGTGTCACGCAATTGAAAGCTGCATATGTGAAGTAAGTTTCTCTGCGGCTGAGAACATACCACACCTAAATAGGAGATACGTACAACATGGTTTCCAGAGTCTGACAGATTCTAGAACAAATCGACATCTCGGACCAGAGATCTACAGCGATGTTTTCGGGCCGGAAATATGATGGACATGCATGAGAACTCGGCGAACAGGCCGGTTCAGGAACAGCGCCTTACCAAGTTGCGACCAGAATAGTGTCTCTTAGCGATCGCGGTAGTTTCCGTGGAGAAGGAGACGCGTCTGAGACAGCCTCGGGACAAACTGCTATATGTCTCACGGCCGCTCAATCATCTGTCTTGAGAACGCGCTCCATCCCAAATCTTCGACGTCGACATAGACATCGGGCGCATTACCGTCTGGCCAGGTCGCGTACCTGGCTGAGCCAGCAGGAAAGTATCTTGGCATCAGCTGTATCCAACTCGGAGTAAACATGGCTCCACCAAGTTGGCGTCGAACGACAGTTTTTCTTATCACGCGTTCCTGCTTTTTACCTCGGCCGTGATGGCCAACCCTCGCCTGCGCCTCAGTCGTGCGTCCAAGACCCACTTTGCAATCGTTAGCGGTGTCAGAGACCACAGCACCGGTGACAATCGCCAGGTGTGGTGGATTGATTGTCAGGTACACAGTGGCGACTCCCTCTGCGTGCTGCTGTGAGATCTAGCCAGTCAGTCAAGACAGGTTTGGTGGCCGTGTAGAGCGGAGCCACACGAACTATGTGATAACGACAAGCTGTGTCATGGGTTGTCCCAGTCATCGGATCGCGGGAATGGCCTAAAAGGTCGCTCCCATGCCAATTCGAGAGTGTAAGAAAGGGGTATCATTTCCGCTCATAAATTAGATGACTCCATAGCGTCGAGCCTGTTGCGGCGGCGACCCCAGATGCGATTTGTGCCGTCGAAGCTTCTGTCAGAAAATCGAATGCCGTTCTGTGCACGATGCCATGCCGTCGGTAAACTCGTCCCACAAGCGGCGAATTCCTCACAGGCGCGTAGCATCCTCGCCACGAGCATTAAACCCCAGCATCGCCGTCATCCAGCTCTTAACATTCGCCTCCGGCGCCCTTTCCGCAAGACGATCCCGCCCCCCACCGCCAGCCCCAAACCCACCCATCTTAGCCGCAGCAGCAGCAGGCGGCTGCGAGACCCCACCCATCGCCGTATCTCCATCCCCCTCCTCCTCGTCCTCCTCCTCTTCTTCCTCACTCTCACTCTCCTCCTCCTCCAAGCTCCTCTTCAGCCCGGTCCGCACATTCTCCACCCCCATCTCCCGCTCCTCAGCCGTGTACAGACTCTCCCCCTCCTCGGCCGCAAACCGCGCCAGCCGCGCCCGCGACCACGCCGCACAATCGACCCACACGTCGCCCAGCCCAATCGGCTCGTTCACACGCTCGCCGCCACCGGCCATCCCGTCGTCGCTCCCCGACCGCTCCCCGTCGTCGTCGTCGCTGTCGTCCTCGTCCTCGTCGTCGTCGTCGTCCGGGAGCGCGAAGCTGCCGAACTTGGCCTGATGCCGCGCGGCCTTGACGCGCTCCTGCTCCGCGAGTCGGCGCTCGTGCGACACGAAGGAGCCGGACGGCGTGATGCCCGCTTGGTCGGCTTCGGTGCGCGCGACCTCGACGAGGGTCTCGATCGCGGGGTCGAGTTTCTTGCGGAGGAGCTGGGATTGCACGGCTTCTTGGGTGCGTCCTGGGTAGTTGGTGGAGGGATGGATGGCAAGGCGCTGGAAGAGGTTGGATTGTTTGTTAAGGTGCTCGAGGAGGTAGCTGGTGTGGCCTTTGAGGATCACGGCGGAGGCTTGAAGGGATTGGCTGGTGGGGAATGGTTGGTCAGCGCTGATGTTAGGGGTAAGGATGTTGCTGAGAGGTGCGAGGAAGGCGCTTACGGGTTCGGAAGAGGGTTGTTCATCTGGAGGTCGTGCTTGAAGCTCGCGAGGGAGTGCGTCAGGTTCTGCAGCCGGATGCGCGTCTGTTCGAGGGCGCGTAACTCGACCTGGCTGAGGCCAAGGCCGCTCTTCTGGCCTGCTGATACGTTGGTCGCCATCGTTTCGCAGTTCACAGGGAGGAGAGTTGGACCTTAATGGCTGGTTGGTGGGCGTTCAACTGCTCCGGAACTTGATGCCATTCATTCTTTTGAGCTTCGCAAAGTTGAGGTGGACGTTCCAATTCGGAGTTAAGAGCCGCAACTTGTTGCAACCACCCCACACGCTAGAGCGGCCCCAGCCGCGGCCTCCGGTGGATCTGGCGGGGTAGCTGATCCCTGTACCCTACAGCCCTAACCCTGGTGATATTTGGAGCTCACGCCAACATCACCAGATATATGGCCTTCTCGGACTGCTCAGTGAGGGAATTTGGGTATTTACCTATCTATGCACTATATAATTTTTGCATCCCACGAGTATCAGTCTTACATTTGTCAAACCTTCCCTGCTGCACTATTGCCTTCAGAAAGTTACGATAATAAGAAGGGCTTACTCAGTTTTGTGTGTGTAAGCACATGCGTGATGCCCAAGTCCTGCACACTGAGCCGTGGACACTTAGTCACACAAGTTCTCACAGCCAGAGATTCACTTGGTGACACACCTTCACATCACAGTAAATTCATGCGAGGTAACTCCAAGCACTGAATCAGAAACCAACGAACAAATATTACGGAGACATCACCCTGATCTACTAGCAAGGATATGCCATTTATTCACACAGCCCCATCAGCCCTACGGAAGCTCTAAGCTTCCAAGATCCCAGCACATTTCCAAAAAGGCGTCAACGAACTCCACAAAGACGCCATCCACACTAATCTGATTTGAGAACTGACAAATACGCCATCTCCTTCGAGGCCGAGACATTCATCAAGCTTAAGTTCGATGACAAGTTTGGTTGGTAATGTGATTTCTAAAACGCCTAGAGAATCTAAGCATACAAGTCCGTAATCCTAATCCTAGGCGCGTTGCCTATTTGTCAGTCAGTAAGCAACTCCACTGACCAGTGACGCCCAATCCAATCATAGGCAGTGACACAGACATGTAGATATCTGGTGCAGTCGAAAAGCAAATGTGAAGTAGCAGAAATACAATCCTCGGTGACCCCGTCCCGATTCCCTTTTTAAAGTAAAACATCATATCGATCGTCGTAAAGAAGTGAGGCTTCCCAAAGTCCCGCGCGCAAAATGTCATGGTGGATATCAGTGCAAAACACGCATCGCAGATATCGCTCGCTGAGATGATGAATGCCGCTGGGAGTCGCAGTCCCAAGTTGAAAAGTCAATGCTAAGATGCAGTCGAGTCATGCATAACTTTGGTGTAAACTCAGATTGGCTCACTCGCCATGAGAGCCAGCCTGCGGGACCAGAATGGAGTTGGTCGCGTTGCCATACTTGTCGACGGGTGGGAAGCGGCCCCTCCGCTCCAGGTCGTCCAGGTCCATGTGAGAGCGGATGAATCTGCGCGGAATCCGTTAGTCTTGCCCATCGCTGCAATGTTCGGGTGCAGCATCTGCAACTTACTGTTGTCTCCCATCCCGCGGAGGGTTGTAATCCCAGCTCTCAAACTCGCCAATCTTCAACGCATCCCACACAAAGTGGCGCTGCCTCTGCGACAGCAGCACCTTCTTGGTAATCGCGTCAAAGTCCCATCTCTCCTTGGCCTCGTTCTCGAAGGCCTCAAACACCGCCAGCACCTTCTGGTCTTCGGCGTTGAGGTTGGCGCGCTGCTTCTTGCCGTTCAGGCCCTTGGCCAGGTCGTTGATCTCGTACGGGTCGTTGTCCAGGTTGAATAGCTGGCTCGGGTCCGTCGGGCACGTGATGTACTTCCACGGCCCGCGGCGGATCATCATCAGCGGCGCGATGGTGCCCTCGCCCGTGTACTCGGCAATGACGGTGTCGTGGCCGCCCTCTTGCCCGAGCAGGTGCGGCATCATGGTCAGGCCGTCCATTGGGAAGTTGGGGTTGGGCTTGGTACCGACGAGGTCGCACATCGTTGGCAGGATGTCGAGGGTCGAGACATTTTCCTTGACATGGTGCGGGGTGAACCACTTAGGGTACGAGATGAGCATGGGCACGCGCACCGAGCCTTCGAAGTAGCTCATCTTGTACCACAGGTTGCGCTCGCCCAGCATGTCGCCGTGGTCACCGCTGAACACGATGATGGTGTCGTCGGTCAATTGCAGGTCCTCGATCGTCTTCAGCAGCTTGCCGATGTTATCGTCGACGTAGCTGCAGGAGCCGTAGTAGGCCCTTCGTGCCTTCTTGATCTGCTCATCGCTGAACTCCTGGCCTTTCAAGTCGCATACGTTCAACAGCCGTGTGCTGTGCGGGTCTTGCTCCTCCTCGGGGATTTTGACCTTGGGAAGGGCAATGTCCACATCTTCGTACCGATCCCACCGCTCCTTGTCAATTGTATAAGGGTCATGCGGGTGAGTGAGAGAGACCTGTTCAGTAGAGTTAGCGGAGCTGTTGACAGGAATGCCTGAATTTAGAACCGAGCCATCCAAATTGACACATACCGTGAGGCAGAAGGGCCGGGGGTCATCACTGCGGACGTGAGCTTTCAAGAACTTGACAGACTCGTACATGACTTCCTCATCATAGTCCATCTGGTTGCTAGAGACACAAACCCCAGCTTGAAGAATGGAGCTGGCGTTGTGGTACCACTCCAAGCGAGTGTCAGGCTTGTCCCAGTTCACGCACCAGCCGAAGTCTCCCGGGTAGATGTCGCTGGTCAGCCTCTTCTCGTATCCATGCAACTGATCTCCCACGAAGTGCATCTTGCCCGCCAGCGCAGTGAGGTAGCCCTGCATCCGCAGATAGTGGGCGTAAGTTAGTGTGTCGCTGGGAATCTGAGACGCGTTGTCGTACGCGCCGATGCTCATGGGCAGTTGGCCGGAGATCATGCTCATGCGTGAGGGAGCGCACAGGGGAGATGGGCAGTAGGCCGAATCGAAGAGGACCGACTTCTCGGCCAGCTTGTCCAGGTGTGGCGTCTTGATCTGGGACTCGGGGTTGTACATCTTCAGGTGAGGGGCGGACATTTGGTCGGCCATGATGTAGAGGATGTTGGGCTGCTTTGCGCCGGAGCTGAGGCCGGGAGCTGCACCGGTGTAGATGGGGTTGGGTACAGCACCGCCCCTAGTGCTGGAGACGGCCCCTCTGGTGCTCGAGTGGCCAGTGTGGCTGCCGTTGGTGTTGTTTCCGTTGCCATTGGCATGGCCGTTGCCGTTGGCTGCTGTGAAGGATGATCCTGCCATGTTAGGTGAGGAAGGAAGAGAGTTCAAGTCTGGTGGCATTATAGCTGTCTGAAGGTATTGACAAGATGGTAGACCCAGTTTCTAGCAATAAAAAGAAGAAGCAAATCAACGGATGATCAGACTTTGCTGTGATGGGTTCTTTGGGTGAGACAAGTGGTGAGAAGTGAGAGATGTTTGGTGGTGATTGTGATGTTGATGAGTGAGGTTGAAGTCAAGAGACGTTTCCTTCAGTTATACAACTCTCGGAAAGCACAATGACCACTAGCAGTGAGTGAAGTGACCACTGATGATGATAGAATGGGTCGGGTGAGAAAGGAGACCGCGTATCCGTCCGATGGAGCCGATCGTGCACGAGGACAGATGATGATAACCGTTGCTTTCCCTCGCTTCCTTCCAGATTTGTTGATGAGCCAGACCAGACGGAGCAGGCCAGAAGTCAGAAATAAGAAATCAGAACAGATCAACGACACAAGGTTCCCCCTTTCCACGCAAACAGCTCCTTGTCTCCCTTGGGCCCTTGCTGCCTTCTTGCTCAAAGGAGGAAAAGGCTGGGGTAAGTGGGCGATGAACGTCGAGCACGCAATTCTGTTCCTGAATGAAATCAGCGTTTGAGGCACGGGTAGTGACGTGCACCGGGCGAGTATTGATTGCCCCAGGGATGGCTAGGAAAGGTACGGTCAGAAAGCAGTGGGAGGTACGAAGCGGTGGCCGATGGCGTGACTGGATGTATTTATGCCCTCACACACTTGGCCCATGAGAGAGGAGAGAGACAGGAAGATAATGGATCTACGGTGATACACAACACAAGCAAACGTGGAAGGAGGCGGACGTGGATTGATAAAGAAACAGTGTGCGTCCACACAATAACAAAGCCGCACGAAGCTCTATGCACTGTATGTAAAAGTAAAATTGTGGGCATGTGCTCCCAGGCTGCCAGGCTGCCAGGCTAAAGTGCCGAGCTCGGGCCCACCGACGCTGCTGCCTTTCCACCCCACAGACCCCAGATTTTGCCAGGGGTCTTCCCCAAGCCCCTTGCATCAGAGGGTCTCTACCAAACATCTTCTACCAACTTCACCACCGATCGTTCTTCGAGCCCATCTCGACCTATCACAACCCATCGTCGCCCTCCCTTCCACTTCCACGCCTCGCTTCTACACTTTCCGGCATCCGCAGCAATCACTTCTCAGACCGTCATGCGAGTGACAAGTAACCCTGTTGGACAGGCTAGCCGCCATCCGCAACATGACTGGCCAGCCAACTCGGCTCCACCTGCTTGGTCTCTCATCTCTTTTGACCGCATGTCTTCCACGCGGCTGCAGCCCCGAGCACCGCTCGAGGAGGATCGTCGTCAACGTTCGCCCCATTCTCAGTGATTTGCTGGCTCAATTTACTGTTGACAACGTATACGCAATGTTGTCCACCCAAATGAAACACACATAGCACCTGCGTCAAAAGGCCGATCCATCCACCAGGAATTAGTTCCGGGCAAATCGGAGACGGCTACTATCCACCAGCCTCATCCCTTGCTTTCAACAAACTCGTCACTGCCTCCCCCTTTACACAGCTGGCCTTAATCACGAGACCAATCTCGTCCATTCAATGTCAATGCAGTATCAACCTCTGCCCCAAGTCCGAAACCATGGCCTTGGCGCGAAGCAGATACGTTGACTCAAGTCTCCCCTTGATGAAGATCTGCTGACTTCCAGAATTAGCAAACCTCCCGACTCCCGTTCCACCAATTCGGGCATCTGATAAAGAAAGGTAGCCAAGAGTCGTCATGCTGTGGTACTGTGACATTGGTTGTTGAACGCATAGATAATGTCTTGATTGCTTAGCATACTTGCAGCATAACCAAGGCAGGCCGAAACGAGCGAGACTCGGAGATAGCCATAATCATGCCAACTGGCTACCCCAGATATCTAAGGCTTTCAACTGTGGGCCTGCCTGTGACCGCCGGTCCAGAACTTTCGTAAGTACGGGAGCAAGTGTCCACCCAAAGCCAACCAGGCCGATGGGTTTGAAGACCGGACATATCGCTGAGAAAGGCGGGCACACAGCCAAACTAGGGATTGGCTGCGCAACATGGTGGACAGGAATTGTGCCAGTAAATGACTCTGCTTGACCTTGCATTCGCGACCTAACGTCAAGTTTGTCAAGTTTTCCAAATTCGCAGTCCTAGCAACCCACCAAGAAGCCCATGCGTAATAAAATTATCAGATCGACAACTCATACGCCGAGCGATTTTCCCAACCACGTGCTTCCAATCCAACTGACTCTCCAACCCTTCCAACCGCAGCTGTGCGGTGCCAGCACATTCTACCTTCGCCTCGCATTGCGTTCATCTTCCCCTCTCTATATCGGGTAAGTCCTCGCGGCCCATCCCGCCCGACAGCCGGCTGTACTATGTGTCACGAGAATTGCATGCGCTATTGTTAACGACACGGGCCGGAATCGAGAAAGCAATTCTTTGGAGAGAGATACCATAGTACACTTAGTCAGACAAGTGCAGCATGTGATAATGATAAGCCAGAAAGCCCCGATCTCCGCTCGATTCGAGCTTATGAGCGTCTTCCTTCTTCGGGACATTGTCCCCGGAGTGTGAACACAGTCTGCATGAATCCGGCGCGAAAGGAGGATGGCTGAGTCGCTGTCCATCGAAGCTTCGGGACAAGAGCACATTCTCGGGAAATGCTTGGTGGGACATGGCCCGACGCCTTCTGAGATGTGATCGGATCATAGCGGTCATCCGCTCCCGAACTGGACATAGTCTGCACGTGTAGTGGGTGTGTGTAATGTGAAATAAGTTTCTCTCGGCATTCGGGAAAGATCTAGCCACCGTAGCTTTCGTCTCGTCCTTTCGACTGATTACAGCTGACTATCAAATGCGAACTTTTAGTGTGCATCCAATATCGGCCCAGCAACCTGGCGAACTCTATCAACGCCAACCCGCGGCCACGGAAGCCCGATATCTCTCCCCACACGCGAGGAAACCCATCTCTATGCTCTCAGAACACCCTGGCCCTCCCGCACAAGCAGAGAAAACCCGTCTAGCCCCGCCTGCGCGTCGTAGGGGTCTTCTTAGGTGTGGCAGCGGGTGATGCAGCATCCTTCTTCTTGTCGCCCGGGCTTGACGCAGACAGTGACTTTTTGGCGGCGCCACTCGTCGACGAGACCTTCTCCTCCTTGCGCTTGCCGAGGGTCTTCGCAGAGGGCGCGTTCCAGTAGTAGACCATCTGCACAGCGAGCACGCAATTCAGCACAAAGCCTGCGACGAAGCCGTACAGGATTAGCTTGTCGTCCACCTCCTGGAAGGTCGTGAAGATGCGGGCGAAAGAGCCGGCGAGATAGTTGAAGACCTGCCGAATGCGGACATTAGTTTGGGGTCTTCCCACGTTCGGAACGGGAAGGTTCGGGGAACATATTTTCAGAAAATAAAAACGCGTTGCTGTTGGGAATAAATGCAGTGAACCCCTTGCAGGAGGCGACCCACGAGTTCCCACCCACGATGGGAAAGTGACATGTGAAAGAATGGCGCCTTCACCTCCAGCAAGTCTGCAGGGCTGAAGCGAGCGAAATAAAACTGGGGCCAATGCAACATAGAGCACAACATAGTGCACAGCATCCATACTCGTGGGGGGCCTCCCAGTGGCACCGAGCCTCCGGTACTGAACCCACCTCGAGTAGGGATGTAGAAGAAAAAAGAACCGCTCACCGTAAACGCGCTCAGCTGCCCCGTACCACCCTCCTGGAAAATAGCGAGAATCTGCGGGACCTTGCTCACCACGCCCAACGTGCCCGCGCCCGCCTGCAGAACCCCCAGCATCCCCCCGTCCACAACGGCCTCACTCGCCAGCGCCGCGGCGCCCACCGCCAGCAGCGCGACCAGCAGCGCCGCGGCGCCCGAGCGCCCACTGTACGTCAGCACCAGCACGGTGATCACGACGTTCTGCGCGAGGATGAACGCCGTCTCGCCGTACGTGCTGAAGGGAAAGCCGTTGCGGACGTTGTACGCGAGCGAGATGAGGTAGCTGGTCGTCTCGAGCAGGTACGCGACGAGCGAGACGCCGGAGGCGGACTTGGAGCGCACGAGGTTGAGGATCTGCGGGAGCTTGACGATCGAGGCCGCGGTGACTATGCCGATGCCCAGGCCCTTGGAGACGGCGAGTTTGAGGCAGGGGGCGTCGGTGAGGGTGATGTCGAGTACGAGGGAGGTGTAGCATTCGTCGCCGAGGAGGGAGGCGCCGAGGTCGACAAGGGGTTGGGGGAGGTTGTGCGTTATGGGTTGCAGGAGGGGTTGCAGGGTGGTTTGGAGGGCGTCCATTGTAGGTGGTGGTCGCGACGAAGTCGAGTCGGGTTGGTGGTGGTCGTTGTCGTTGTCGCAAAGGGAGGATGGGGTGCAGACTGGCTCAGGTCGTCAGATTTTTCTCAGGTCCAAGTCCTTCTTTGCGGATGCTAAGTGTGTCTTACCAGGAAAGAGGCTGTCGCAAAGGGCTCCTGTATTGAATGAGTCTTGTTACCTGGCAAAGTTGCTGACGCCGACCTCGAACAGCTGTCAATTTGAAGGTCAGCAAATTGGTCAGAGCTCCACAGCTGCAGGACCCTGCATGACGGCACTGACCAGGGAGGCCCCCCCCCCCATCTCTTTCTTTCCACTATCACTGGTAAAACAAGAGACAAATAGAGAGACATTATTCTTTCAACGACAGACCATTTCCGACAACTTATAGTCTCAGTAATCAAACTGTCCTGAGGAAGCGGCTTCGCTTTGCGTACGCTCGACTTGAACACCACCAAAGTTCAAGATACAAAGCAGTCACTACTTTTTCCATCTTCGAACTTTATGTAGGGACCTGGGCATTTGAATGAACGAGCTTGGAACGAACTTGTTTTGTAAAGTACAATCATATTTAACTTCTTTCACTAATGAAGAGCTAGTTCAAAGTGGGATCTTCAGAGACCCATCTGGCTGCACGCATGCAGCCATGCCATACCTTTTCGATCTCAGGCTCCAGGCCAAGATACCCGTGATGAAGCAGCGACACCACTCCACGAACGCATCGACATCCTCCCTGGCTTTCTCGTCCTCAGAGAAAGCGGCCAGATTACGCAGCGAGGCCACCACATCCTCAAACTTGTCCATTGATGCTTCGAGCAGATCCATGATACCTTGGGTCGTGGTGACCAGTGTTTGAGTCTTTGTGGGCTGGCCGTGATAGAAGACGGGGACAAGGTTGACCATGGACTTTTGTTGCTGTGTATGGGAAAGGTCAGCGCCAAATGAGAATGTGCGGACATCCATCTGGAGCCAAAAAGGTATGGACACTGGACTCACAATCTCCTTCTGTACAGAGTAGATATCGTTGAGGATGAAGCACATAACGACAGTCTCCTCCCATAGAGCCTTCATGGCGGGAATTTCCATGATAGACTCGGGCAGCTTTCGTTTGAGCACGAAACTAAGTAAGTAGGACACACTCCATCAGCACAGCCTGGCGGAACTGCATGTCACCATCAGCTGACTTACTCGGTGATAGCAATCTGAGGCAAGCATCCAACCGACCCGGACCGCATCCTCAGGTACTTGTCGACGGGCGGCATAGCGCCCTCCAGCCGCCACGCATGCTCGACGCCGACCTGGCACATGAAGTCCTCTAGGTGTCTCGCGAATCGCGCCCGTTGCTCGACGGTCGTCCCCGCCACCAACGCGCGGCCGACCTCCTCAAAGAGAATCATGTTGCTCGGCGGCGGAGTGATCAGTGGCCGCTGCTCGGTCGCAGACAGCCCGAGTGCTTGGCGGACAAAGTCGCGAGATCGTTGTGCGTAGGACCAGGCCAATGTCTTGTCGTTGGATGTCTCGGTGTCGCCCCCGTCGACCTCGTCGTCCCACACGAAGATCCATACCGAATATATCGTTGCCACCTCGAGCTCGGCCCATTCTGCGTCGGGATACCAGCTGAGAAAGTCATCAGTCAGCTCTTCACTGAAATTGTGTCCCTTTCCCCCCCGCCCTTTTTTTTTTTTTTTTTTTTTTTTTTTTTTTTCCAACACCCCAAAAATTTCCAGGGGTGCCGCTCCTCTCCCTAGGGAGCGGGGCCCCGGATGGGTGAAAAACCCCAAAAAAAAAAAAAAAAAAAAG